>BMAV01004019.1:58702-71625 GCA_019973955.1 Trichonephila inaurata madagascariensis
TCTAACAGTAATATCCTGTTGGACAGGTGCTTTTTATGAGATGCTTAAAAGATCAAAAATAGATTTCTCAAATTCAGAAAAAGTGGTAAATATGTTATAATTAAGATGCTAAAATCTTTAAAATGAACCAAATGCTACCAAATGGAAGCAGGGTATTTAAAGTGAAAAATAGCTTTCTTTAGGAGCAAAATTTAAATAAACATCATGTCACAAATAAAATAAACAAAAACTTATACAATGAGTAGTCAAATTATTAGGATCACTTGACAATTGTACGGACATTAACTATAACGTTAAACTTTGTTGCCTCTGGTGAGCTAGATGGCTCTTTAAAGGGAAAGATAGAATACTAAAGCATCAGTTGTACTGTATTGCTTGTGAAGAAATACGAAAAAAACGTTGTTTAGCTGAGTTTGGACGAGGGATGATTGTAGGCGCTCACAAAGTTTCGGAAGAAGTATCAGCAGAATGGCTGCACTTGTAAAGTGTTCAAGGGGGCCGCAGTTACTCATACAAACAGAGAGTGGATTCCCAAGTAGAAAACTGCGTCTCAAAGTAAAGGGTGTGGTCCTCACAGATTGCTGAAAGTTCGCTCGGAAAGGAGAGTTGTAAAAATTATCCGGTCCAACAGAAGAAAAACTGTACATCAAGGGGTTCCATCACGTCCATAGGAGTCCATGTTAAATTGCGTAAGTTTACGTATTTTTTTCTCAAAAACTACTTATTTCTCGCGGATAAAATTTTCAAGTATGTTATGCGTACTATTAATAACACTTTATCGAAGGTTTTTGTCTTTTTTTAAAAAAAAAATTAATTAATTATGAATTTTTTAAAAGAGTCCAATATTTTTCTTCTTAAAATTTAGTATAAAAAAGTTTTAGCTAAAAAGGTTTGTAAGATATACCTAATTCCCCCCATTAAAATGTGTAAATATGTTAAAAGTTTGCTCACTGAAATTTTGAAAATTATGTAAGTAATGGTAAGTAGCTTTTGAGAAAAAAGGTGCATAAAGTGAAAAATATTATATTTTGAGAAAACAGGCTTTAAAGTAAAAATTTGTAATTTTTTGATCATTTACTTTTTTTAGTTCTTTCCAGAAGCATATGAAGCATTTGTTATAATCTCTGATAATACAAAAGACTCTTCTAATTTTTTTTTCATTATTTTTAGCAATTTTGCCTTTTTTTGAGATCTCAAGATACTTTCTTTGGCTGCACGAATCCTACGTGCGTCTAGTTTCTTGAAGTATGACACACAGTTATAACTTGGTTCAATATCAGAATGTTTTGAGATCATTAATTTTGCTACATAATTCATATTGAACTGTACAATAGTCATATTTACCCCTAATTTTAGAAGTTTTAATTCCACAAATATAGATCTTGAAAACACTGACCATAAGTGTCTTATTAACTAACACATTTGGGCTCTGAGTCTTTCCATGTAAACATTTTATTAATAATATAGGTTCACTTAGATCTCTAAAAATTGGCTTCATTTAATTAATTATCGTATACAGCACGTGTATATGTGTTTATGATCTTAGTGCCTTTCGTTACATTTAGCTTCTGTCTTTTGAGACTTGTAACAGGCATTTATACCCGCGGGACACAGTCCATGTTCAGGGCTCTCGTTTGAAGACGGAAGATGAAAGTAAACAGCCCAAACAGCAGTTTCTATGCTATGTTGATCATTGATATTATTTCTGATAGACATACTATAATATCATTGAATTTTTTGTATTAAAATGTCGGTGAGTTGGTTACCACCTCTTAGGCTAGTTCCATCACTTAAATTTTTTCTCTCTGTTTCGCTTTTAAGATCCTAAAGACGTGTACCCATACACTTTCGGAAAAGCCCAATTCAGTCAAATTTTTCCACTTGAGCATCATATGGATTCGCGCTCATCAGAAACTTATGCGATGGGAAACACAGGTGCTCCTAGTAGAGGTCATTTGATGCGCGTCAAGGAGCAACTTCATTTAAAAAAAATATTTCTAATTATCATATTTCCTCTTAACTTTATCATTTTAATCAGAAATATTTGAGCTTTTAGAAAATATAAAAAAAAGAGAAAATTCGGTAATTTTTCAAAAATTTATGTGCCGAATCCCTTCAAATTGTGAGAAAATTCAATAAGGGTTCAACTGCGAATGTTTGTCAGCCCCATGTTACACCGTATAGGTTATGGCTGTCGATGACCTGTTCGAAAAAATTTCTACTGTTAACCTTGAACAAGAACATATGTCTCTAGTTCGCAAAGGAGGCCAAGGATTGGACAATAGCGGCCTGTCACGTGATCCGATAAATTGCATTTTCTGTTACAAACTGTGGGTGGCAGGGTGAAAATATGGAGAAAACAGAACGAAAGACTGGACTCCACAGCTCTTCAATCTGGTGGAATCAATATTATAGTTTGGGAGATGTTTGTTTGGAATTGCATGTGGCCATTGATTCGTGTTGAAAGAACGTCTGAATGCTCAAGGATATTTAAGTGCTATCGTCGATCAAGTACATACTTTTATGTTGATGGTGCACCCTGCCAGGAATAAATACTTTCAGCAAGACAATGCTCCCTGTCATACAACTTGTATTAAATTTTCCTGTAATATATTCGATACAAGTATATAGTATTGGAATAATTATATAGAATATAAATCAACTTTGCACACACAGACAAAATTCAATGTTGTTTCAAATTTTAATGAATTTTATGAAATAAAATACGATTTTATTTACACTCGAATTTATCATTAAACTTCAATTGTTCATATCCTAATCATTTGCAAACCAATGTTTGCGGAAAGAATATACGTGGGTAATAGTTGATTCTATAAATAATGTGTATATAACTAAAGTAAATGGATTTATATGTATAATACTGATACAAATCAAGACTAAATAAATAGTGATTTTTAAGTAAATGTACATTTCTTAATAAATCATCTCTTTAAGGAAATTAACTGTTTTTTCTTTTTATTAAAAACAGTATTTTTAAATCATCATTGTTAATGGAAGATCAAATACTGATTTAATATCAGTGAATTAAAAAATTCACATGAAGAAGATGTAGCTTTTATCTAAAGGATTATTTCGAGAAAATATACCAAAAAATGTTATATATTTCCATTTATTATTTTAAAAAATAATTTTTTCCTTTCAATCCTTCAAATTTTACAAGTAATGTAGACATGTACTAATCAAATGCTATTAAAATGAAATGTAGTGTCTTTAAAAAAATATATCATTTTTTAAACTAATACTCAGTTATTCATAGATAAATATGATATGTTTTGTATGATAATATTGTTATATATTAGAATTACCACAATCATAAGTCTGTGCTTCAAAAGCTAAATAATAATTATCCAGAGGTGCACACAAGGGAGGGGGTGTACTGGGGGTCCGGAGCCCCCCCAAAGCCTTTGATATATTTTCCGATTGATTGTAATTCTAAGTATATAGTACGTAAAATTTAATAAAATATTTGTTATTAATGATTAATTTTATTAATTAATGCTAATTATTTATTCAATAATTAGTTTTTTACTGTGTTTTGTTCCCGAAAATCGACAAAATCAAAAGGAGATGATAGAAGAATGGTAAACTTTCAACCCCGGAACCCCCCTTTGAAAAATTCCTGTGTCCGCTACTGTAATTTTATCTCTTTCTAATTCCCTTAATCAAGTGAAATGCTACAATTGCTTATTTAGTAAAGAAAAAAACGTATAATTAACAATTTTTTTATATAAAGGAATTGAAAAGTGAACAACAGCAGACTCTTAGTATCGAAGAATCTTTTTTGAATCATGAGATACATGGAGTTTTGAGAGTATTTCTGCACAGGCAACAGAAAATTATTATCATTCCTGGTTATGGGAATTTATTTTGATTCAAGTATAGTATCCTGAGTTTTGCTGAATACTGAAGAAATAAAATTAGGAAATTTAGCATGTTGGTTATGCGGAAACATTTATAAATGCATTACGCTCTGTTTACGTTTAATATCACTAAGCAAATTAAGCTACAATTTTCAAGTGTTTTAATTTCCTATTTGTCCAATACTAAATAAAAGTTAATTTTAAAAGAATAGTCTTTTATTTGCTTAGTTTTTATTTAATAATTAAAAGGTTAATATGTTTATTTATTACAATAAGAATAAGGAAAAACGAAAAAATTGTGATTTAACTATTAACCACTTAGCATTATGGACCATAAGTCTTACACAGAGAAGAAATCCACCTTCCCCTTTCTTTTCATTTCAGCCTAGCCATCTTTTTTCTTTTGTTATCATATTTTTTTTTTTACTTTTTTTAGGAAATTAATTTTATTTAATATATCTCTGATCAAGCAGAATTTTGCGAAGATTAGACAATTCATGCTGGTTTTTTTGTTATGTCTAGTGAAGATAATTTTGCATGAGATAATTCAACAAACATTAAGTGCCCCCCCCCGAACTCCAGCAAAAAATTTTAAATTCGGTTTGAGCTTTAACATTTTTTTTTTTTGGTTTACATTTTACATTATTTTAAACTTAATGAAGTGATACTGGAAAGGATTACTGTACGTTTGAGTTTGGTTCATGTGATGAGATGACATCTGAACTAATTTCCTTTTCTACTTTCTCAACTACTTAAGGAGACTTGGTAATCTTTGAGCTACTTTTCTTCTTTATGTATTTAAAAATTGTATTTTAACATTTTCTATAGTGTTTCTATTCCAGAAAATGATACGAGATGAAATTTTTCGCATATTATTCACACAATTTTAAAACTTTAAATTTTTTGAAGAAAATTTAGAAAATTTTAAAATTCTACTCCTTTTCTAATTATTAATTTTTTAAACTGAATTTTTTTTGTAATATTGTTATGGATGTTATAAACAACGTTAGGGATCGATTTTACAATAAATTAATTCGTTTTTGAGAAAAAAAAATGTTGATAAACATGCTAAAAATCAATAAAAAAGCCAATATCTCTTACATTTTAATTTTTTTAAAAAAAAGTTTTCAGTTTACAGCAAAATGGATCCCTAATTTTGTCACATGATTTATATGCAACACACAGTAAGAAATTGAAGCGATTGGTAAAAAGTTGTGGAAGGAGTATCATTTTGAATGCACTAATGTTTCGAAAAACACAAACTGAGAAAAACCACTTTAAAGTTTATAGTTCTGAAAAAAAATATATAAGCTTAAATAAACTTAAAATACAACTTAAAGGTATTAGTTATATATTTTCTTGAAAATAATTGCATTTTCGTATTTTTTCAATCCATACATTTTTATAAATGATCAATTTTAAGAAAAGAAAAAAATTGTACACGAAAATTCAAGAAAAATATTTTAAAAAATCTTTTTTCTATCACGACAGAAAATTCTTTTTTTCTTCACGTAATATTGAAGCATTACATTTGTATGAAAAATATATCAGAAATAAGAACTGAATTTATGAAATTATTAATATAAAATGCCCTCATTCCAAAATTTTACATGCACACATTTCACAAAGAAGAAAATTACATTATTGTATTGCCTCGAAAATATTCTTCTTTATATATTACACATTCTATTTTTATAATTATTATTTCTCTATAAAGTAGATTTTTTTATCATAATGCTTTTTTTAGCTTTTTTCCTAAAAAGGTAGCTTGGCCGAATTGTCTAATTTGTTTTCGTATGAAGTTTTCTTCAACTTCTAACTTTAAGACTTGAACAAATGATATATCAATTGAAAGATAATAATGCAAAGAATAATATTAAATAAAAGTAAGAAAAAAACGACAGGTTGGTCATTTTTGGGGTGTCAAGATGCCTTAAACAGAATTTTGTTTCTTGTAATTAAGTATTGTAATAGTAACGCAAGGACGTAAACATCACTTTTTTTGGCATATAAACAAAGGAATGTAAAACATTCAGCTAAAACATGTAATTTCTTATTTCCAGAATTCACCGAGTAATGAAGATTTTGGATACACCACAGGGCCTCAACGGACTAAAGTTCTTACTGTTTATCTTAGTTTCGGGGGAGGGATTTAAAGCTTGCCGGACTTTGAGAAATGTTTGGTATCATTTAATGGATACTCCCAGATAAAATAATTTGAATGAGTTCGGTCATTTTTGAGGTACCAAGTCGCCTTAAGGGCACTTAAGTCAATTCTACCTAACGAAATATATCTCCCTGTTATTAATGGTCATTATTATTTCTCAGAAAATATCTTTGAATTCATAATTTGAACCCATTGCCCACAAAACGATCACGAGAGTTACAATTCAAACTAACATTTTATCTGACTCTCTCTTAAACATTTCAATTACCTTTAATTAACCCGCGATCACTCGCGCGGAGTGTTCTGTACACCCCAGCAACAAGAAAACCCTCACAGGATTCTAAAAAGAAAGTGCAGAACCACGATTTTTTCTGTAGCTGCACATTTTAGGTCATTGAAACTTCAGGCCTAATACAATCCCTCTTTCTCGAACGATTGGAATGTAATGACCTTTAAAAGTTTATCTGGGGGCTGAGAACTCCCGTGAGAAGTTGAGCATTTGTATGCAGTCTACTCTGAATGTTTGGAAAATGATTAAAATATTATTTTTCTACTTTCTACAATCATTATCTCATTAACTATAAAGTATATTTATTACTGGTATATCCGTTTTATTTATATACTGGTTTATGAAAAAACATAAAATTATGTGTTTTAAAATGAAAATTTTATATGTTTAGATTAAATTAATGTTAGTCTCATTTGTATGGAATAAATTTAATAATTTTATTTGTATAATACAAAGAACATCTTGTACTTTATAAATATGTATCATAATGACTTAATTTTATTTTCATAATTAAATACACGTGTTAAAAGTTTGGGGTGTTCTCTACACCCCGCGAGTAACGACGGTAGCAAAAACAGGCGCGAGTGACCGCGGGTTATAGATGTATACAGAGAACACACTTTTAAGTATCTTAAATAAAAAATCGAAGTATTACTCAACGAATTATTTTAATGATATTTTTCATAACACTTCTTAATGATGCTATTTATAAATATACCATTTTAAATAGCACATATTCTTAGTAGAAAATATTTTAAGAAATTCTTTTAGATTACGATAAGAAATATCCAGAAATCCCTCACCTGCAATAAAATTCGTTGAAGTTATTGGATTCTGGCAGCGAGAGAGATAGAACCTTCTCCTGATGGGGTCATTCACTACGTCAGATGGTCATTACTTTTCTTTCCCTCGGCTTTGAAAGTGGTGTCCAAACAAAGATATGCAAATGAGGAAATGAGAAAAGGGATTGCACAAAATCCCAGGAAGAGAAGACAGAACTCGGAAAATGATTTCGTTTTTGACACCAAGTTTGAATAAATTTCAACCTCGCTGTTGTAATCAGGAAATTTATTTATCACAAGAGAAATACTAAAAGGTAGAAAATATTTTACGTAACCGATTTATGTTAGAATGAGAATTTTCTGTTCCTTTTTCTATAATGTGATCTATAACAAATAAAAATGAATTTTGCATGACATTAAGGTATCCGACTACGTTCGGAACCGTGATTTTAAAAAAGCACATAAATGGAAAATTTTCGTGTTATTTAGTGACACTTAGATTAAAATACATGTATAAAATTATTTTAAGGACATTTTGACAAAAAAAAAACCTGTTTAAATACAATATTTCAGCGAAAAATTAACTTAGAATAACCTTTTTTCAAAATGTTTTCCTTTTGTGAAAAATGCTTCTATTATAATAATATTTTGCCTGTATATAGCTCAGACCTCTGTACAGAGGCTCAACTATGGATTTTGAAAGATTCACATTATTTTCAGAGTTACAAACAATTGAAATAATTATCGGAGTCTTTCGTAAAAATTCTCCCCTCTGTTGACGTAAAACATGGATAAACCCACTTCCAAGTTATATATTTCAAAAATTCTAGATGAGCCCTCTGTACAGAGGTCTGAGCTCTGTACAGGCAAAATATTATTATAATAGAAGCATTTTTCACAAAAGGAGAACATTTTGAAAAAAGGTTATTCTAAGTTAATTTTTTGCCGAAATATAGTATTTAAATAATTTTTTTGTCAAAATGTCCTTAAAACAATTTTATACATGTATTCTAATCTAAGTGACACTAAATATCACGAAAATTATCCATTTATACGCTTTTGCAAAATCATGGTTCCGAACGTTGTTTGATACCTTAAAATTTATTTTTTTATAATAGCCTCTAGATAAAAAAAAATTATAGATATTTCATTTATTGATCAGGGAAATAACAGATTTATATAATATTTAGATAAATTATAATTATGCCTTTGCAACTAAAATTAACAACGTCTAACAAGTTTCAAATATTTTGAAATCATTTGCATTCTAAGCAAAGTTTTTACTGATTTTTTTTAAAAAAAAGTTCAAGAAATAAAAATTGAAATAAATCCTCTGAGTAAATCATATAGATGAAAAAACTCAGTAAAAACTATTTTAATTTGTGTAGTTTTAGGAAAACGTATTATTAAACATCCAGATTACTTTAAAACAAAATTAAAGTAATTGAGATTTATCAGAGATAAATAAACAGTAATTATTGACACCAAGTTTTTTTATATAATATATTAGCTGTTACAGGCCCGATTCACTGAGTAGTTCAGAGTATTGAAAAGTTATACATGTTTTTTAGGTTATCGTTATTTTAGTCTTAGCACTAAGCTTTTACATGCTTTCCTCGCCTTCACCTCATGATAAAAAAAGTTCCTGAGTTTCTAAAACTAAAGTATATTTATCATTTACTTTTACTAATGCACTCAGCTTGGAGTCAGTTTCCAAAAATTTCACTTATTGGATCTCTACTCAACAAAAGAAACATGCTTGTAGAATTATTTTATGGGTCTACCTGTAAAAAAATGGGGATTAACTTTTTCATGATGCATCCGTAACTAGGGTTTCTGAAGTCCCGGGTTTTTCCATTCCCGGGAACGTTCGGGAATATAATTTTCATTCCCGGAATTCCCGGGAATATACATCAATATTTCAAAAAATTTAAAAATAAGTTATTTTTAAATAAAATCAATAATAATTATATAAAATAAGAATGCATATATATTCCAAAATTAATTCTTTTTTATGTAATGAGCTAAAAATACAAAAAAATATATGATAAATTGATTATTCATTTTTAAAATAGCATTTCAGAGAGCATAAGCAATTTATACTTTTATCACTCAGCCTAGCTGTAAGCTTTGTGAGCAGCAGAAAAAATTCTCTGTCGGCTTCAATTGACGGTGGAAAAATTGTTCTTAAAGCCTCATATAGTTTTATAATGTTTGGTGATGGATTTTCAGTCGAATCGAACAACTGCATCTCTTGTTTCATGATTTTGTTGAAACTAGTTCTTTTTTGATTGAGCAATAAAAACTTTTGTTTTAGAGTGAATTGCTTTCTCTAATTTTTCATCCAGTTCAGTGGTATTTCTTTCATCTAAGTGCAAATAGTTGGATATTGATTCCTCTTCTTCGCAGAAAAGCATTGTCCCTATCATTTGAGCTTGTCTTACCAAACGACTTTTACTAGGCAATCGCGAAATATCGACACTAACTACTGCTGTTTCGTATTTTCTCCCCAAATTCATATATTGTATTAATCCTATTAAATTAACGTTGTATCTCTCATTACTTCTTTGGACTAGAGAATATTTCATATTTTTCGCAAATTCTGAATTTTGTTCGTTCAATTCTCCAGTAACGAAAGAAAGTACATCTTCTGCATTTGACGAAGTTCAATTTCGACTGCATAATTTTTCTGAGCCAACTTTTACTGACTTTAAGCCTGTGAAAATTGTAGTCATAGCTTCAAACTACATTGGTCTTCATTAGTTCTTCGTTAACGTCAATTAATGCTTTTAAAATTTCTGACTTTATTTCTAAAAATCTTTCAAGCATTACCAACAAACTATTGAATCCTCATGCAATTACCGGGAAATCCAGGGAATGAACTATCATTCTCGGGAATAGAAAAAGTACAGAATTCTTATGATTTTCCAAGATCCCAGGAAAGAAACCCTATCCGTAAACCCTCTTCGTGGCTCGATTTTCACAAAACCCATTCTTAACGTATCTCTAATCAACTGAAAAAGGTATTTTGCCACATTTAATAGTTTTGCCGTTAATTTAATAATTAAAAACAGGCTTTTTTAATCCATAATGTCCCCGTAACTTTCCGCAATCATCTACTTAGAGGTTTAATTCCGCAAAACCTATTTTTACAAGATCTATATTCAATAAAAGAAAAAAAATGTGTCATATGTCTTGTCTGTTGGTGTAATAATTTAAAAATGGAACTTTTTCTTTGTGTATAACACCATCACAGTCTGCCTTGGGAGACAATATTCACAAAATCCATTCTTATCGAACCACTACTCAATGAAAGGAACATGCATGCTAAACTTTAAGTCAGTAGATCTGAAAATTCCGAAGATCTCGCATTGAGCGACTGAATGAGTAAGTCGTTTTTCTTCTGTCTATGTATATATATTTTTGTCTATCTATCTATCTATCTATCTATCTATCTATCTATCTATCTATCTATCTATATATATATATATAAAAGTAATGTTTTCAAATTATTTGGAAACAATTACATCATTTTCATTTAAAAGTCCTTTCAGTTTTGAAATTTCCAAATAGTAGAAAAAAGTAACTAATGAAGTTTAAAACTACTTTCTGGAAAGAAAAAGTGTCTTAGATAAACTGCTTCACAATAAAAATGAAAATCGACTTATTTACTAAAATATAGTTAAATTTCACTTATAGAATTAAGCAGTAATTCAAGTAAAACAATAAGATTAAGTTCGAATTGTTTTGAAAGAGATCTATATAACATTCCATCTTACAGAACTAAGAGTAACAGTGGTAAATAATAATGAACCTGATTGAACAAATACTAATTGAATATAGCTCTCGGAACTATACACACTCTGGAAACATTTTTAATTACATTTTAAGAAATATACCAATATAATCAAATTTGTCTTCAGATTTTCTATAAGTATTATTTATTTTCTGTTGAAGTTTGTACTGTCTCAAGCACTTTTAGATATTTCATAATGTTAAAATTGATTAGTGCTACTAGAATTTAGTGGACTTAAAATTTGTTCGAACAATTAATTTAATTTAAAATGTACATTCAACTTAGACGATGAACTAAATTTTCAGCTGTTACTAGCTGTTTATTATGGCTATTATTTTCTAATATAAAGGATAATCTAGGGAACTAATTAACTTTTTAATGCTTTTATTTAACTTTGAGTTTCATTATTAGAAGCATAATTACATTTTTGGGGTATATTTATAATCTTTTTGAATTTAGAAAGTATAATTTTTTAAAAACAATGCATTAATAGAAGAGGTATAAACTGCTATTTCCCGTGAATAAATGTAATACATGAATCTTTAATATTAAGTAAAATATTAACTACAAAAAAATGTATATCTTTTTTTTAGAAGTTAAATTTACATTTGAAGAATTATTTCTTAACTTGGAATTTTCATAAGATATTCCATGTGCATCTCAAGTAATTAAATATTTTCAATTTGTAATAAATCAAAAAATTGTGAGATAGCAAAATTTGTATAAGTTTATTTGATTGCAAGGACATGTGTAGGAATTCTTAAATATTTTAAATTCTTTGAAATATTTTTTTTTCTTTTTACTTTTTAATAAGTGTTTCAAAATTTCCAAAATTGTTTTTAATAATATATTTCACGTTTTTAATACTTACATATTTTTTGAAAATTTTAAGTGGAAATCTGAAGTTTTTTTAACCGTTTCGAATTAGTAGTATTATACATTTTTTATATTCCATCTAGTACACTTATAGTTTTTTTGATCGAAGAATAAATGTTTTTCAGGAATGAAATAATTTAAATGTGAAAACTGTCAAATAAAGAAATTAATATGAATTTCTGAACAAGCTGTCAAAGTTTAAAGAAATTCAAAATGTAATAATTTTTAGATTTTTTTTTATTTTTTATTTTTTATATCCTTAAGATACTCTTACTTTTTCATATCACCCAGCGCTTTTTCAAATAAATTAATGACTAATTTTGTAATATTACTTTTTGAAATTAAACTTGGATCGGTGACTTAATTTATTACTATGAAATGTAAGATAGCTGACTCAAATAGGAATCCTTTTCTTACATTTGAAACATTGAGGCATCCAAAAAAGATTAATTTAGAATGTTATCAAATAATTTCTGTAATTTTTTTTAATATTATTGAAAATTAATACTGTAAATTTGCACATTTAAATTGATTAATAATTAATTATATTTTTCACAGAAAATTCATCATTGAAACATTGGGAATTTTTGTAAACACTATTATTTAATTTCCTTTTAAAAATCAGGTTTACTCCATCATTAACATTTCTTTCCTCGTCGTCTTAAGGAACACACTAAGTTGAAAATATTTTATATAAAACTTGAAAACAAATGCATAGAAAGTTGCGATGTAAACAAAGTATATTTTTATCCATTTTTGCAAAATAAAAAAAAAATCTGCTTTCATTTTAATGAACGTCTTATTTTTATTCGAATATACGGAGGAACTAAAACGAAAATATTCGTTCCCAAAAAGACAAAAACAAACTTATAAAAGGATATTTCAATGAGGAATTTATGATCTCTCTGGATACTATATCATAAACACATTTTTACTAGACTAAATAAGTCAAAGATTATTTCTTCTTACTGCTCATTTCTTGTTTATTTGGTTTAATAACAAGGTTGTGGACGTCGTAATCATTTTATGTATTTAGTTTTATACGCGAGAAAGGAGTTTTTTTTTAAGGTGAATCTACATGTTTTTTTTTTAAAGGTTTTCACAAATAAGATAATCTGAAATTTTTGTGTGT
>BMAV01004019.1:78131-102304 GCA_019973955.1 Trichonephila inaurata madagascariensis
TAATTTTACTTGTTCATATGTTTAACTTACTTGTTCAAAGTTGCTAATTTTACTTGCTCAATGTTGTAAATTTTACTTGTTCATATGTTGAATTTTACTGGTTCACGGTTCCATTTTTTTCTTTAAAGGTTTCTGACTACTTGCGACAACTTTTTTTGAAAAAATGGAGATATGGGGAATTTTTTGTGATGTTAAGATTTATTTAGTATATTTTAAGAAAAAAATTCTAAAATTGAAAAAAAAAAAAATTTATAGCTATTAAAATGGGAAAAAACTGGTGAAAATGTATAAAAAATTACATAAACGGGGCCCATTCTGCACAAATATTTTATGAACCAATTCTCAATTTTTCAATTTTTATGTGTGTTTTTGTTATTCATGTTTGAAACGACCTTCAGGATAAGAGATATTTTAATTTTTACAAAAACTAGAGCACTTTATCTTAGTGACTATATGAATTTGCTTAAAAAACAGTGATTATATTCGCATAGAGACTGTAAACTTTGAAATAAAACAGTGATTGGTAAATTTGAAGATCAAAACACTTCCACTGTTATACAAAACATACACAAAAAATTTCAGCAAATTTTTCTCAAAACTTTTTGAGCAATCGCTGTCCCCGTTTGAGTTTTTCGAAAAAAAAAACACATTTCGAGTAAAACGTATTTTAAAATTTGGCATCTTGTGTAAAGGTATGGCATCTGCTTTTACTAAAAGACGTGTAGTTTTTGTTCTAGTGAATGGAAAAAAAAACTTGGTATTTTTATTAAGCTAATAAGATTGCCTATAAAATAAAATCATAAAAAATTCTCAATTTTGAAAAAAATCGTGATTTTAGGGTAGTCGGATACCTTAATACGGTAATAATTTTTGGGTTTGGTTAGTAAAATAAAAATTTATATAACGACATTCATCTCAAGAAGCAAACAAAAGGATTTATTAATAACTTTTAATTTTTAACATGTTTTGATGTGTATATAGTATTTTTTTTGCTTAGTCACAATTTGATTTTAAATATATTTTCTAAGAAGAAATAATTTTAATGAAACTTAAATAAGATCGTATCACCACTTCTCAACTTACACTTTAAATTGATAAAAAAAAAAACAATCCTTAAAAGAAGAGAAACTGTAACATTCTGGAACGTTGACACACTACAATTATACACTCCAAAGAATACATTCTGGACATTAAAAATAAAAAAAAAACTTTTTACTTGAAAGAAATGGCTCTGGTCAGTTATTATGAATACATTAATATTTGGGGGGAAAGCATTCGATACATAATTTTTTTGAAAATGATTGATGTAGTTTATATTTTTAAACCAAAGAAAACTCTACTTACATAAGAAAATTATATAAAGATATTCTCATTACCTTCCTGCACAGAAATGTTGCAAAACAAATATATAAGAACAAAATGTAATTTGAAAGGTTTTTATTGGTATATTTTTTTAAATAATGTCGCGCATGATAATTAACACTTAATTGAATTGTTAAAGATACTCATTTTATATAAATAATTATTTTTATCTCAGGATTTAAAAAAATAAGTAAAAAGCTTTTTAAGAATTAAAAATCATCATTTTTTTTTCATTTAAATAAATTTATAGCTTTTGAACATGCATTTCAAAGGAATTCTGAACTTTAAATTTGACGCTAAAGCCTCATTTAGCCTGTTTTTGATAAATGTCTTCTTTCCGTTTGTTTCTATCCTGCATTAGAAAAGCTGTCCACAAAAAACGTGTCTCGCAATATTGAAGCTCGGTCAAAATATGAGATAGAAACATCAATTGCATTCCCATAACGCTAACGTGAGCACTCTAAGTCCAAACACACTGTAAGTGCATAAGTCCTTTCTATAAAGAATATTTATAATGGTAAATTATTTTAATTTGATTTTAATTTTCGTCTCACTCTAAAGCAACACGAGTAACGAACCTCGTAATTCGGAACTACGTGATGAGAACGATACCTCAGACGGCATCCATTCTCTAAGATTCATTCAACTCAACGCAATGTAAGAAAAATTGAGCCTAGATCAGTGTTTCTCAAACTTTTAATATACGTGACCAACTATTCAATCATCATTTTTATCGCGCCCCCTCCATACAATAACAATGTACTGAATTCTATAATATTATACTTTGACACTAAAGCTGCAACACGTCTTTAACCTCTTATGTGCTACCGACGTATATAAACGTCTCGCTCAGCCAAAGCATTAATTTTCTGGACGTATATAAACGTCTTTTTGAAGTAGGATCTTTTCTTTGCAGTGCCATTCATAAAATTATTCCGAAGGCTTTGGACTGCAATAAAAGGACCTTAACAGTGTTTGCAAAGGATTTACTTATTTCAGAGGATTTGTGCTTATTTATTTCTTTTCCCCCTCCCTCTAAAAAAAACATCAAAATACGCTCGTCTACTTGGTAAATGGTGCCATTGGGAAGTGAATCACGTAACTTTTGATCGGCAGTTAAGGAATTAATTCTAAACCGTATAAATTATTAAGATAAGTGTTAATACAAGCTCATGGGGTCACTGATAATTATTAAACTTGTTCTTAACTTAGTATTTGTTAAATTAATAATAAAATATACATTATACACACACACACACAGTATTGATACATGTGTAAGTATATTATATCAATGTAAATGTGTATTTATATTTTATTATATCAGAAATAATTTTGTTTGTTTACTTACAGTAAATTAATTATTTTTAAATGACCTTTTGTTTTCGACTTTTCAATATGCTCGCACCCCCCTCGTAGAGTTATGAATCCCCCAAAGGGGGGGGGTGATCCACACAGTTTAAGAAACGCTGGCCTAGATGGATTTGACCTATAGGTCACCCCCACTTCACGGCTGGTCTTCTGCAGATCTAGGTTTCGAATCCGTGACTTGACAATGCCGATTACGTGTTCGCTACCAGGATTACTTGGCTAACCACGCGAGGACTGTATGTAAACTCGATTCGAAGATGTGACTCGATTAAAGTTTCAAGAGGATTATTGGTGGTTAATACCATAGTTTCCGGTTACATTTAATTTTCAGGAAGGTCAAATCAGTCGATTTTTTCATCCATATTTCATGTAAAATTTGTTAAAGATTGTTGGTAAATTTAATTAGTTATCTAATTTTAAAACAGATTTGAATTGTTTTGTTTTAGCCGAGACTTATCCAATATTTGCAGTTTTGCATAATTGGGTCTTGGCATAAAGTTGTGAATGCTGATGATTTTATATATATATATGATTTTTTATATATGACTCAGATATAGTTCATTGTTCAGTCATTTTCCTTTTAAATATCGTTTAAATCCAAAGTATTCAGGAAGATCATGTATTTTTTTAAAATGAGAGAGAGGCAAAAACATAAAGCTATCTTTTAAAACAACTTTTCTATGTTCTCGAATTTTATCGCGATCCATGATACCCATTATGCAATGGTTTTAGCTCCGTAACTAACAAAATCCTTATCGAGCCGATGGTACCAATGAATGAGTGTACATTAACGCGTGGCACTGTAACGCTGAAAGAGGGCTATTGTTTACGGATTTCGTAATTCTGAACCCTGTTTAAGGTATCCGACTACGTTCGAAACCGTGATTTTAAAAAAGTGCATAAATGGATAATTTTCATGATATTTTGTGTCACTTAAATTAGATTACATATACAAAATTGTTTTAAGGACATTATGACAAAAAAATTATTTAAATACAATATTTTGGTAAACAGCTAACTCAGAATAACCTTTCTTTCAAAACGTTCTCCCTTTATAAAAAATGCTTCTATAAAAATAATATTTTCCTAATATAAAGTAAAGAATTCTCCAGAGAGTCTGAACTAGGGTTTTTGAAAAATACATTTTATTTTCATTTACCGCCAATTGAACTAATTGTCAAAGTTATTTTTCTTAAAATTCCTCCCCTCTGTTGTAATAAAATATGGATAAATCCACTTATATGTTATATATTTCAAACATTCTAGTTCAGCCTCTGTACAGAGGTTTGAGTTATCTTAGGGCAAAATATTATTACAATAGAAGCATTTTTCATAAAAGGAGAATGTTTTGAAAATTGGTCATTCTGTGTTCATTTTTTGTCACAAAATATGGTAAATAATCTTTTATTGTAATAATATCCTTTAAACAATTTAATGTACGTTTTTTAGTCTAAGTGACACTAAACATCAAAAATATTATCCATTTATACGCTTTTGCAAAATCAGGGTTCCGAATGTAGTCGGATACCTTAAGTGACGAGCACGGTATTTTAACGGTAGCACCCTCTAACGCTAAACCTCTCTTAACTTTCACACCACACCAACGAGAGGACGCTTGAGCCTCTTCAGATTTAACGTGCATGGGTTTCCTCCACACGACGGCTCTTCAGCGGTACAAGGCTCGAACTCGAGACACGCTGGCGCGAGACCGTAACTTGGTCACTAGTCTACCTCGTCCAACCAATGATTCCAGCTTTGAGGCATTCAAATGTATGCATTTATTCCATTTGCATATACCATAATTTAAAGTTTAAGAAATATAATATTTTTAGTGAACCTATTTTTTTTATCATAAATTAATGCGAAGTTTATTTGGCAAATTTTAAATTTAAGTAATACAATTTCACTAAGGGAAAATATTTTGTGATACGGATATATATTTTTTATATTGTATCACAAAATATTCTCATAGCAATTTTGATGAAAAAATTCTTGTTGGTGATACTTAAGGCAAGAAAAAGAGCTTCTTAAAGGTAAATGTCTTTTCAAATAAAAAAAGCCTTTTTTCAAAAAAAAACTTTTTTTCCTCGATTGAACAAGTCTTACGTTTTTCATTTTGCCCAGTCTCGTCTTTTTACCTCTTGAACATCTTGTATATTTCACTATTTTGAAAGAAAAAAAAGTTCTAAAATTTTGTATTTTTTTCAGCGAATGATTTATAGCTATCAAGAGAAAAAGGGAAAAGAATCATGATTCGGCAATAAATATATTTCATCGCCTACAATTGGAAATCGTATATTTCTTATACAAAATCAAAATTAATTTTAATAACCACATAATTGAAAGAATTGTCTGCATAGAAAACATAAATTTTACTGACAAATATATTAAAACTATTTTTAGATTTTTTTTAGTTTTGAATATTTATATTAAAATTTGTTGAAATTAATGTCTTGACAAAAAATCCGTTTTTTGTGAATTTGGAAGACACTTAGATCAACTAAATACAGTAATTAATTTTAATACGATGTTCACTTCAGGTATTATAACAATAATATATATTTTAAAAATATATGAAGAACTTTGTTTTTGTTTGAATCTTTGTATTTAAGAAGTAAATTAATATTGACTTAAAGGTAATACATCTGGTTTTTTTTTTTGGTATTTAAATTAATGAGTGGGAAAGTAAGTATAAAAATTTTAAATATAACACTATAATCTGTTTAAGTGTATACATTAATCTGTTACTTAAAATACCAAATTAAATAATAACTATTATTTGGATATTTTCACATAATACTTTTCTTTTGTTATCTTTCATAATTAACAAAATTTCTTGAAATTAATTTCTTGGCAAACATTATTTTTTTGCGGAATTAGACGAAACTATACACATCAATTAATTTTAATGCAATGTTTATTTCAGTAATTATAACAATAATATATATTTGAAAAATATATGCAAAACTTTGTTTATGCTTACATTTTTGCAATCAAGAGCTGAATTAACATTGACTTAAAGGCGAAAAGTATACTTTATTTCTCGTATTTTAATTTATAAGTGGAAAACGAGCATAAAAAATAATATAAGTCTATAATTTTTTTAAAAGTGTGTGCAGAATAATCTGCTACTGAAAATACCAAAATTAATGTTTACAATCATTAGTATATTTTAACTTGTAATGTTTTCCTTTTGTTGTACTTAATATTTAGAAGAATTTCTCTACTTTGTGTCAATATTAACCATTTTTTCATAATTTTTTTTAATTATTATTCTTTTCTGCTAAATAAAATAACTTATGAATTTAAATAAGGGAAATATAGTTGAGAAAACCAATGGTTAGTTATTTTTTGTTATGAAATACAAACATGTCTTGATAAAAATGTAACTTCTTAAAAAATAATGAAAGTAGATAAAGAAATATATTTCGAGTTATCTTCTGGGAATACATTTTTTTTTAGTTTATAAAAAATTTATTTATTTTTGGTTAAAATAAATACATAGTTGCTCTATTTGATACAAACTAATCTTCATTCTACAAATACTTTCTATGGGATGAAATTTTTTTTTCAATAAACAAGAATAAAAAGAAAAAACCCTTGTTTTTTCAATATTTTTTATTTAATGACTAAAACAATTAATGTTATTGTGTTTTCTGACGGGTAATAAGCATTTTTATTTTCTCTCCCCTTTTTGTTTACGCGTACAAATATAGAAACCACAGTTCTTACCTTTATTTTAATAACAATTAACTTTATACATTATATGAAACTGTGAAATGAATATATTACTTAATTATTATAATTATATACTGTGAAATGAATTATAAAATCAAGTCTGGCATATATTTAATTTAAAATTTAAAATCTCATTATTTCTCTCGTTATTATGTCTAAATAATTATGTACACTAAAACAAGCAAATAAATAAATAAATTCGTTCATGCGTACTCCTTTGTGGGATTATTAAGTGGATTCATATTGAATCAAGTCTGTTTAATTAGAGACACTACATTGTACATAAAATTCTAATAATTGATTATTTCATAGAAATTCAAATTTTTTATATTCGTTATATTGTATAGTAAATAGAAGGACACTTATATAAATTAGTCTCCAGTTACGTTATGCAAAACTTTCATTCATAGAAATTTGAATTTTATATACAGTAAATATATATACATTAATATACATATACCCGTAGTTATTTAATAATTATAATATTTTTTTAAAAAAAATGATATTGAATTACCATTTTGAATTTTTAATAAAATTCTTCAATTGATGAATTTTGTAATTCTGGGCAGTAATTATTAATTATCTTAACCCTCATTTTCTAATATTGAATATAAATAACTAAATGCTTGAAAGTAATTTTAATTTTCATAGATGAAATAAGTACCATCTTAAAATTGTTATGCTACTTAGGAAAACTGGTTTTGATGTGTTTTTTTCAAGTTCATCCCATTTGTAATTATAATTAAATATAATTAATTTTTTTCAAAAGAAATTGGCAATATACTTCGAAATGAATTGGATTATTCAGAATTATAGAATTATTTGTATGGTATACAAATAATTTTTAAACATAAAAAAGCTGAATTTTTAATCAAATATACTGTTTGTTTTTAAAATAAGAGAAAATTAATGTTAATTTAAGTGTTCATAAATATCCGTACAAAGTCATTTCCACGTTCCGAGCAAAAAAAATCAGCTTGATTCATAATTTAACATTAAATACCTAGATAGTGTCAGTATTCGTGAAAGACTGTTTAATAGAAGCCTATGCTACATTAAAAAAGACGAACATCAAATTCAAATTTTCGAGATAAGAAATACAAATGTTTGGAGTTTATATGAAAAATAAACATAAAATTAAGTTAATATTTCAAAATGCATCAAAGCTGCAAAAACTAAACATGCATATCTTATTTATTTTTTTTATTGTTATCAAAAAGTGCTATTCACTTAAAATTTTCAATTCGTCATATTTTATGAATAGATAAGCGCGCAACACTTCTGAAAAAAAAAAGAAATATGCTGGTATTTTAGAATAAACTAGGATTTCCAAGCTCTTCAAACTTCTGAAAGTATTCGGAAGTTAAAAAAAAATAAAGTCTTCCAATTCAAAGAAGGAAACTACTTCTTATCGACCAAACTATTTCTTTGAATATAAGCTAATAGAAGTTGGGTTCTCATCTCAAGTATCCAGGCCCCTCATGGAAGGTTCCTAAACACGCTAAAAGCCTTCTCTAAGAAATGCTGAAAAATCGAAACCCGGCAACTTCCGCGCTCTCTGGCGAGTGCGTAAAGTAACCACGTGGTTGTTCCTGCTTTTCAGTTTCTGAGAGTCGGCCGGTCCGGCAACTGGGAAAAGACCTGTGCTGCAAGATTCACTGGAAAATAGCGTCAAAATGTGCCGGATAAACTTCGGAGCATCCGGTAACTTCCAGTTCGGACACTGGATTATTGTTTTTATCCTCGGTTTGCATGGTAAGGGTCATTTTTATTTTGGTTGGTAGAATTTTTTTACACGTGAGGTTTATTTTTAAGATAAAAATGAAGAATTAAAAGTTGATTTTTTAGGTGAAGTAATAATTTTCTTATATAAATTTGATTTAAATTGAAATATTTCTATATTATTTCTTAAATATTTTCAAGGAAAATTTCATAGTTAAAATAATATATTTAACAAATAGGTAAATTTTTTAATTAAGTTTAGAGGTATTAAAAAACAGAGGAACAAAAATAGAGACATCACATATTTTATTCTGAAACATCTGTTGTTTTTTCTGATTAGAATTGGACTTATTTGCTTATATTTTGCATATACAATAAATGTTACTTATTCTTTAACTTTTTAGTTTATCTTCATTTTGTTTTCAATCCAACTTTTTCTAATGATTCAAAAAAATCAAAATTAAAACATTGAATTACTTAAAAAATAGATCTCTTAAGCTTAAAACTGAATTTTACAATTTTTTACTATTAATAAAACTTCTCATGTATGCAAATGTCGCTGCAATGTTTTCGTTACCTATCGATACTTTTTACTCAGAGAAATTTTACACTTTTTCAAAAGAAATTTCATTTTGAAGAAGAAATTGTCTCTTCGAAGTGATGTTTTTTCTTAATCAATTGCAAAAATAAAAACACGGTAATTAAAAATGAAAATAAATTTATTTTGTTGTAAATCTTTTAAAGAGAAAAATACTAGTTTTATTTGTTGAACAAAAGCTCTGTACGAATAGAGGTAAAATATTTAAACAAGATATTTAACTTAAAAAAAAATACTTAAAAATGTTAAAATATTTGGTCAAAGCATTAATATATTTATTTCATTGCTAAAACCCATTAATAGTTTTTCACACCTTCTGAATTCCATTGCGAATAAGAAAGGTAGAAATTAAGCCTTGTTTATGTCTCTTACCTGCTTTTATGTTTACAGATAATGCTAGACATTTTTTTAAAAAATATTTTTCATTAATTGATATTCTAAGAGAATTAAAATAACGTACTTATTATGTGATTTCGTACAACTTCAGGAAAGCATAATTTTGAAATTCTTGATTTGTTGACTAATCCTAAATTTTTTATGCTTTTGAAATCCTCATATTAACAGTAGTTAACAGAAAACACGTTTCATATATATATGTATTGTCTTTTAAATGATCTTAATTTAAAAAAAAATGTGTTATTAAGTTAATTACTTAATTAAAATTCTTATAAGAAAATGTATAACAAAATGCTTTAATGATTATTTTATTCGTAATAATATAAGTCCTACGCAACCTTTTTACAAAAGAAATAGGAAATTTGCTTCTTCTGGAAAGTAATGTATACAATTTAGTAACTCAATCGCTCACGAAAAATCAAATTAAATATAATAAAATAAATTTCACTAAATTAGTAAAAAATTAAAAATTAGTTTTATGTTGCTTACACATTTTTAAATGTTTCTTTCTTACAATATTACAAATAAGTTACTTTCATGGAAAATACGAACCGTAAATTGCATAAACATTATTTCTAAGACCATTTGTCAAATAATGCCACAATTTTCGAAATATTTCATATATCTTAATTATTGAGTTTTATTTATTACATATATTATGTGCTTGAATACACATAAAGGGGAAAATGTGTTATATTATAGAGAAAGTGACGTGTTAACATTTACGATTGATCGATGAAATTGAATTTCCTTTCGAAGAACATCAGTGCCGTCATAGAGAGTTTAAAAAATATTTCATATTGTGAACTAAATATCAATTTATTTGTGCTTTTTTAAAGTAAGACACCGCAGCAAAAAATATTTATTTCCATCAATGATTGAATCATTTTTAAAAATATTTCAACTATTTAATTTTTTAAAAAACTTGTTTCATCTAAGATAATGCCAATTTCTTTTTTCACAATTTTGAAATGCTTTCAGTAATGTTTTTAAGCTGTACTTTTTTAGGTTATCGAATAATAAATGATCCAAAATAGAATTCAATTTAGCAACGCATTTTGATAATATTCATAGTTATTTCCAAAAGAATTTTGAATTAATTGAATAATTTCTTGATCTTTTTTAATTCTAATTACTGAAATTTTATAAAAAAAAAATTGGTGATTAATAAACCATAAAGTAATACGGTTTATAATCATGATATTTTCTAACACGAGTTTTTATCGTACCTACGCAATTATTACTCTTTTAAATTTTGCATTCTTAAAAATATTTAAAGCTTTGTGGTTGCAATGATCTAAAATTAATTAATTTAAAAATGTTTAAGTCAATAAGTTAATGTGTCCCTAAAAAATACATAAAGTACTCAAAATACTTAGAGCATAAAAATATTAAACCCAAATGATGGATTGAAATTAATCCCCTTTCATGTATTTTATTAAAAACCTTAGAAACTTCAACATTGTTATGTATTTTTGTTTCCACTGGAATAGTGGCAAGGTACATAAAAAGGTGCAAGAAAATAAAACCTTTTTTTTTTACTTAAGACGTTCAACGAATTTACGTGGAATACAATTAAAAAATATTTAATTCATTTAACAAAATGCCATAGATGTCCAAAAATTGAACGTTTATTTCATTTTCTTTTAAATGCGGGTTGAGCGTAAAGAATGCTTTAATGTAATTATTCATTAAACTAGCTAAATACCTGTTTTCGCAATCATTGTTTTGTTTCTTTGCAAATGTAACATCATAATGGTTCAAAAATAGTTTTGATATATTTGAAAGCTTTTGAATGACTTGAATTTGACCAAGTTAAGTAATGTAAATTATATTTACAATTTTAGAAGTTAATAATTACATATAACATACCTTCCATTTGAGCGAACAATCACAGAACATGAACAGAAAATCCTTTATTTAAATTAAAATTAATTTTATGACAATTTTTAAAAGAAAGTGTTACTTTTTGGCTGATATTACAAAGAAAGTTTTCTTTGTTACAAAATCCGGAAAATTAATATGATGGAGGTACTTTTATAAAATTCAAAGAACGCCTAATTTGTGTAAAACACAAAAGTAACTTCACAATTCGATAATAAGATTCCTCACTCTTTGCATCTCAAATAAACAGTACAGTTTTCATTAAGGTTTCTTTACGATTGATTATTGCATTCATTTGTATGATTCTGGTTTTATCTTTGTGTTTAATGTATTTGATATTCTTTTTTAGATACATGACAAATATATATAAAGAAATAAAGCAACAGAAATTAATGTCTGATAATTAGTAATACATTTTGTGACTAAGATATGACAAATAATATCAAAATGTAATCCTTAACATAAGTTAACATACCTTTGAAGCAATATTATTTCTCAAACTGATAATAAAGTTAAGAAAGAGATTTAAAATTTGCTTGAAAAGTAGTGGAATAGAGTTCTCTTGTATTAGAATGGAAAATAATACATGGAAAATGAAACAGAAATAACACCATTATTAACCTGTTACTCATTATATATATTATTAATACTGATAATGGTTTTTGATAAGAATGTCACAAATTTCTCCTTCTCTTATTGTATATCTACAAAAATGTAAAACATATTATACAAATAATTAATTGAAGTTTGATTGGAAAGATAACATTTACATTGCAAATGTGACATTGAAAATTTTTAAAAAATACAATCATGTAATTGTTTTATAGGTTTTAAAATGTATTTTATTATTTTTCTGAAAGTGAAATGTACTTTCTAATTAAATTTGTTTCAAGGCAAAAAAAAAACTATAACATTACATCGAGATACAGTTTGATTTGGAAACAATCAAAATACAATGAAGACGTCTGCAGTTAGAATAAAAGATGATAGGACATTAAAGGAAATGAGATTATGCCTTGTTAGGAATCCGGTTGCACATTAATATAATTCATTGAATAGAATTCCCGCAAAGTATGCAGGTATGGTAGTTAGTTGCATTTATTGTGCTTTAGAAATTATTATCAAGACTAGTAATAATTTGAAGGTGCTGCAACATCAACATTTTTAATAAAACCTTTAGATATTTTAGTGAATTTTTCTCTCATAGATCTTAACCAAATTAGTATTTTTAGTTAAAACTTGTAAAGTTATTAAATATAA
This sequence comes from Trichonephila inaurata madagascariensis, assembly GCA_019973955.1. Taxonomy (NCBI): domain Eukaryota; kingdom Metazoa; phylum Arthropoda; class Arachnida; order Araneae; family Nephilidae; genus Trichonephila; species Trichonephila inaurata. Next base: position 90,460 of record BMAV01004019.1, read on the forward strand.
AAAAAAACCCGCGAATGTTTTAAAATTATACAAAATTAGTTTTTTGGAGAATGTAATCCTAAAGTATTTCATTGTTAATTTTAATATTTTTTTTGTTATTTACTGTAAATGCATTAGTAATTAGGAGTAAAAATGAAACATCCTAAATATTTTAAAATAATAAATTAATATCACCCACACTATTAAAATTATTTTTGCACTTAACACGATAAATTTTAATAATAGCTTTAATGCACAAATTGTAAAGCTATAACTCTGTATTTTGCAGGATCTTTTATAATTTTTCTAAAAAAAATATTTCCTGAAATCTTAATTTTAAAAATTCCTCTCCGAACGAAAAATCTAGCTTCTTAATAAATAATTAAATAATATAATAATAATGACATTTCTATCATAAAATAAAACAGAAAATTAGGTAAATACGCTTAGAAAATAGCGTTTACATATTTACCGGGTCCTGAATTGTAAGAAAAATGTCATCCTATTTTTTTCAAGTATGAAATATATGGAAAAAGAATACTTTACTTTTCCTTCAACGTCTCAGCTTTTGAAAATCGCATTAAATACTAATAATTTCTTTACTAAACATAAATTCTATGAATTTGTAAAATTAAAAGACTGTTACATATGATAAAAATGAATATCACTCTCTTACACACACATTTAACTCTGATTTACTTAAAAATTCAAATTTGAAAACTCCAGATTTAGATAAACGGAATTTTATGAAAAGGTAATAAGGAATTTTCCTCTATAAAGTACTGAAAGTTCTTCATATGAAAATAACATTGGAAAAATATTATCATTAAGAAAGATGGTTACCCATTTCAAATGTCATGTGTGATATATGTTAAATCCTTCGAAATTACACGGAACGTATGATGTTAGATGTAATAAATGTCAGTTTACAGTAATAAATAAACTTTAACGTAATAAAACTTCAAAATAAATAGTGTATTGCAACGTAATAAAGTTTAAACGCTTCCCATATATGTTCATCTTCATTACGCTGCTTACAATTTTCATTATACAACAAGTAAATGTTCTTTTTTAAAGATTTTGCTATGGTATTTACTGTTGTGTTTACTTTAAATTATGCTGCTATCAAAAACAAAGCATGCAGTTAAAGAAATTGAGTTTTTGAAATTAGGCTTACAGCTTTTATTGACTGGAAAAATTGTACATAATTCTGCATAAATTAAAAGGAGATTCAAAAATATTTAAAGTCTTTACAAATTTTAATTTTAATTTATGCAAAAAGCAATGCAGGCATAAAAAGAAACGTTTTTGAATACATTATATTAATTCCAACAAATCACATAAAACTTCTTAAATTATACACCTTATCCATTAATATTTTAACAAAATGCTTAATATGTTGCTTTTTTATCTTAAGAAGATATGATAGTGTGTTATGCATATGTATGACATGAATGTAATAATTTTATTTAAATATCCCTTAGATTTTTTTTATGCTTGAATTTAATAGTTTATTTGGTGGAATAATACAAAAAAAAAGTTATGTGAGGAACTCAGTAATACTATAATGCTACTGTAGGAGTAACTACAGTTCAGAGTAGAGATTTATTTTAATGAATTCGTTCCAAAGAGCTACTTTTCAGACGATAAACTAAGCTTTCGTATTATTTTTTGTAGAAAATTAATATGCTTCATATAAACGTTTTTTACCTTTTATAAATAAATAAATAAAAATTAAATACCAAGCAAATGAGATACTATTAATAGCATTTATGTGTAAAAAGAATTGCAATAAAAATTTACTTTTTTTTTTAAAAAAAAAATTGAATTTGATCAAAGTGAATGAATGCCAAGGTTTCATTCTTATTATTATATGTATTTGTTTTATTAAATATAGATTTCGTTATTAAAAAGTGTTATTTTACGAACTATACATATGTATTTATTTACAGTAAAATATATGCATTGTGGGTGCTTTTAGGAAATTCAAAGGCAATCAATTTTCAAACATTAAATTTTATTTCAGATATACAAATTATTAAATTTAAAACACAAAGTCTTAACTTATACATTAAGAATGTGTTTGCTCAAGTTTTTCTCAATTAACTAATACTAAGCAATAAGTAAACCTCAAACATTAGCCTACAAAAATATTGAATAACTTTATACTTCTTAAATAATATATATATATATATATACATATATATATATATATATATATATATATATATATATGCTTCGAAAGTTAGCATTTGTCTTATAATATTAAAAAATTATCTTGCCTGAATTAGTAGTTTTAAACATTTATGTTTTTAATGAAATATAATTTAATGAAATGAAGTTTAGTGAGTGTAATTTTAAAATATTATACTAACGTTATAACGCGTTAGTTTTAATTTTTACGTAAAAACATGTGTAGATTAATGAAAATATTAAATATCAATGAGCTCTATTTTTCTTATGCAGGGATATTATGAAAGCTTGATGAATCGGAGACTAAGTTATCGTTGCTATGATTTGACTGTAATGTATTGGTTAGCTATGCGGAACAAGATCATTCATGGAAAAATATCGTTTTTATATTTTTTGGTAGAATTGTTACATCTTGAAATAGTACTCACATTATATGAGAAACATGGTTCAGTATCGAACACTGGGTCTTCGATTTAAGATTGATTTTCTTCGAGAATAATAAATACGTTCTATAAACAGTTAACGCATGACGTGTATATCCTCTCACAGAATTTAGGACATTTTGTTTTCTTTTTCAATAATATCATTAGATTTAAAATCATAAACTAAAACATCATTTCCGATTATTCCATTACATACAAATTTTTCATTACTTCTTCAAATATTCCATTACTTCTTTGTTTTTAATTTACTAAAAATATTAAAAAAACGGTTTACTTTGCCAGAAAAGTTAATACTATCAATCTTTTTCTAGTATAGTTTCAGTACCCAACAGTTTGAAAACCACAGATTCATTATGAATATGATTAAAACCTTTCTCAGAATAGTCTCATAAATTTTACTAGCTAAATAGCTGTTACTGACGTGTTATCTAATAATTTATTGTCTATGTCACAAAATAATTTGTTCATTATCTAAACAACTGGAAGGTGTAAAAGTATTTATAATGCTTATATAACAAGAACAACACTGTCACAAATTATTTTTTTCTAATATAAAATCTGCGATATAACGTAAATATGATGAAGAGTATCTATTTTCATTGTCTTGGATAAAAATACATGGAATGTTCATTTGATTTATTACATTTTTTACAATAAAAGGAAATGTGGCACTTGATAAATTGTCATTGATAAAATCTTGCGAGATGAGTTTCTTCATATATACTTATGACTTATTTTGTATTTATTAAATCTTATTTAATATGACCACTCAAAAACAATTTTTAATCCAGCTGATAAGGGTTTCTCCAAAAACTAGATTATTCACAAATGGCAACAAAAAATTAGTAATTCAATCACACTATGCACATTTCTGAATTTATTTAACAAAATCTTACATATTCATTTTAAATGGCTAAATAGTCTAAAATAGTATTACATACCCCCTTAGAGCCTTTTAGCTTTTTTGAATGACCGAGGTGACTATAAACTGCCAAAGATATATGACAAATCAATATATTTTAAGCACAATATTTTCAATTTTTTTTCTTTTGAACGGTGATAGGAGATCGAACGCTCTTAGGCCTCTTTCACTCGGTGCTCTCATATTTCACCCGTTTGTATGAAACCTCGTGAGTTATCATTATTGAATGCTGTGAATGTTTTCCTCAGTCTCCTGAAACGAACGATAACTTTATCTCTGTCAAAAGTTTTGAATTTCCTTTCGTTACAGTCTATAAATTACCGTTTTATAAGGTTTTTGCTTTAGTGTGGTCTACTGCAATTTTTCATTTCCTCTTTTTTTTTAACTTTGTAAAAGGGAAGTTGCCTTTTATATGCTTTTTGCAGCACTTTAGTTTTTTTAATAGATATTTATGCAGAATTCTGAATGAATGATTTTGTTTTTCTCTTAACCCGCGGTCACTTGCGCCTGTTTTTACTACCGTCGTTACTCGCGGGGAGTAGAGAACACCCCAAACTTTTAACACGTGTATTTAATTATGAAAATAAAATTAAGTCATTATGATACATATTTATAAAGTACAACATGTTTTTTGTATTATACAAATAAAATTATTAAATTTATTGCATACAAATGAGACTAACATTAATTTACAATAAACATACAAAATTTTCATTATAAAACACATAATTTTATATTTTTTCATAAATTAGTAAAACGTATATACCAGTAATAAATATATTTTATAATTAGTGAGATAATGATTGTAGAAAGTAGAAAAATAATATTATTATCATTTTCCAAACATTCAGAGGAGACTGTATACATATGCTCAACTTCTCGCGGGTGTTCTCAGCCCCCCAGATAAACTTTTGAAGGTCATTACATTCCAATCGTTCGAGAAAGAAGGACTGCATCAGGCCTGAAGGTTCAATGACCTAAAATGTGCAGCTACAGAAAAAATAGAGGTTCTGTGCATTATTTTTAGAATCCTAGGAGGATTTTCTTGTTGCTGGGGTGTACAGAACACCCCGTGCAAGTGATCGCGGGTTAAATATAAAGAATAAGTATAAACATTTTTAAAAAACAATTTATTTATTTTTTAAAAATTCTTTCAAGGTAGAATGAGTTATACCATGTTTCTCAGCCACAATGAGAATTTAGGCATGTTATTTCTTTTGATTTTGAGTTACATTTATAAATCTACTTGAGAAGCATTTCGATGTTAAATATAGTAACTACTTAAGTATTATATACTTTATAGTGTAGCATTGAATGCGTTATAGTTTGATCAATATATTGTAAATTATTTTATATATTCTTTAATGCATAAACAATATGCAGAAATATGAATGTATTTGCATATTTGGTATTAATTTCAACTGTAAACTCTATAACTATTTAAACAGTTACTTTAAATGCAAGCAAAAATCAGTGTGGTATATTAAGATGATTTTTCATCATTTCCAAATCACAAAAATAGATTGTTAACGTAGTGTTTAGGTAACAATGGAATTAACCTAAGTATGCCATATAAATTTTAAATGCAAAATTCTGAGGACTTCAAAATCTGAATCATTTATATTTTCAACATATCAATTATCATTAAATCTCGAAGTTTTTAATGTGCAGAGTACCTCTCAAATACACAGATTAAGGAATCCGACTACTTGCGATAATTTTTTTTGAAAATTGGAGATATGGGGAGTTTTTGTAATTTTTAGATTTATTTAATATATTTTAAGGAAAAAATCGTAAAATTGAAAACAGAAAAAAAATCATTATTATTAAAAGGGGAAAAACAAGTGAAAATGTAGAAAAAATTGTATAAACGGGGCCAGCTCTGTACAAAAATTTTTTGAACAAATTCTCAATTTTTCAATTTTAATGTGTTACTTTGTTATTCTTGTTTGAAATAACTTTCAGGATAATAGATATTTTAATTTTTATCAAAACTAGAGCACTCTATATTAGTGACTATATGAAATTTCTTAAAAAAACAGTGATTATATTCACATAAAAGACTCTAAATTTTGAAATAAAACAGTGATTGATAAATCTGAAGGTCAAACCACTTCTACTATTATACGAAACATTCACAAAAAAATTCAGCAAATTATTTTCAAAACCTTTTTAGCTATCTCTGTCCCCGTTTGAGTTTTTCGAAAAAAAAAAACAACACATTTCGAGTAAAACGTATTTTAAAGTTTGACATCTTATGTAAGGTTTAAAAAAAATTTGTCATTTTTTTGAAAAAAATCATGATTTTAGGTTAGTCGGATACCTTAACTGATCTGCTCTGTTCAAGTGTGAAATCAAGAGTTTTTCGCAGTTTTTTTATAACAATATAATTTCCACATTAGTTTCTTCCTAATTTTTGGAGTTGAAAAATTTGCATCTCTCATTTCCTTTCTATTAGGAGTTTTAATTGAAAGTTGACTCATCCCAAAATAATTTTTCCTAAACATTCATAGACAGAGTAGTATATGTTTCGCAAATTCATTTCCCTTAGTTGCAATAATATGTTAAACTGTTTGAATCTTTGTATTGTTTTTTTAATTGATTGATCATTGATTCTAGCAACTAATTTGTTGCTTGCTTGATAGTATTAACGCGATTCATTAGATATCGAAAAACAGATAAATATAATTATGTCAAATTAATTAATTGCTAAATATCTATTTGATTCTTTGTCTTGTAATTTTTCAATTGATTGAAAAATGGTTCTATCAACTAATGTGTGGATTATTCTATTGTATTGACTTAATACGTAATAGGCCCCCCCCCCAAAAAAAAAACATTTAATTTTAGCGTACAGAAATGTTGTTTTTGTTCCATTCAAAGATACTATTTTCCCTTTAACGAGTGCCTAGTAAGTAACGTGAAAATAATCAAATGTATATCAGGTAATGTGTAGATTATCTAGATAATTCACAGATTTCCCAGGCAGTTTCAGAAATGAAATAATTTTCCGTACTTTAATGAATCACCTACTTCAATGCTTCCCAATCTTTTTGTCCCCTTTACCGGTCAACGTTAACTAATTTTACTGTTGCCCACTGAGAGGGGAGAAGGCGTTAATTGTTTTAATTTCAGCTCGTTTTGATGTAATAACTTTAATTAATTATATTTAAATATGCCTTCCGAATAAAATAGAGTTTCACCAAAAAATGAGCATAAAGTGATTTAAAATGGAATATAAAATGACTTCCCGAGAGAAATAAAATGGAAACAATTTAATGTTCCTTCTGTGGCCGGGTACCATTTGATCCCCGGACCGGTACCAGTCGAAGGCCCGGGGGTTGGGGACCACTGAAATAGTTAATCTACAATTAACGGGTTTCTGCACTTCAGCAGAAACATATAATTTCACAGGGAGAAAGCTTCTCTTGTAATCGTTTTGACTTATATGATATAAACTATAGTAAAGTATGGACTCAAAAATGTTCCAATCAAAGTAAATTTACTAAAATGTAGTTTATTTTTTAATCTATTAATATAGAAAGAAAGACGGCATATTTTTTAAGTAAAAAGAGGTCAAAAGAAACTTAATAATTAAATCAAATGTTACTTTTAAAAACTATAAAGTTTTACAAATTTCTGCGACAAAAATTTTTAATTACTGATATTTATTCTATTTTCATCATTAAAATTTGAAACATTTAACATTATTGATAATTACAATATGACTTAAAAAAACCGTTTCGATCATCTTTAAGCCTTATTTAATATTTTGTTCCTTTTTTGACTAAGCAATTAACATTTTCTTTTCTTCGAGTGGTAAAAAATTTACTAAATATATCTTTTTATTGAAATATGTATTTATTATTGTTTTTAAGTGGTTTTTTTTTCATTTTTAACTCATGATTTGATATTATTCGTTTTACTGTGCAGTTTACAATTAATCACTTTTAAATACTTCTTCGTGGAAATTTCTATCAGAAATTGTACTTATTTTTACTTGCATCCAAACGAAAATTAGTGATAAAATATTATCAAAGAAATAAATAATTAAAATTCAATTTTTTTAATACTTTAAAATTTTAATATTATAATAGAAAGTTAATTTTTTTTTGTTGACTTCTAATATTTTATAGTAATAAGCCGTGGAGTACTAGGAACGAACTTTAATTTTCTTTTCAGTAAGTAATATTTCGAAAAAATTTATTCCTACTTCATTTAGCTCGTGAATAATAATAGGATTAAGAAAAATTATTCAATTTAAAGTTTCCTTAATTTTTCTACTTTAAATTCATATATATTTAATCATGTTAAGCGCTTATTATTTTCAAATTTTCCATCTGTTTTAGGAAAGTTTGAATAATTAAGAAAAAACATATGAGAAAGGGTCTTGAACAGCTTTTATTAAAAGCCAGGTAATTAACGAAGAAAGGAACAAAAGAAGGGCGTTGAAAGTTGCTTCCAGCAACTTCGAACATTTTGAAATTTTCCTTTCTTCACGAGTGACATATTCATCTATAACAATGGAACAATCTATTGTTGCATGTGTATACTGCTATTTTTTTTATTTAATAGATTTTGATACATCGTACCCTAAATCTCCGATAAAAGGTTTTGAGCATATCATACTTTTTCACAATTTTATCTAGGTTTTTTTTTTTAAATTATGCATGGGGATTTTAAAAGAATATTTTGCAGAAGTTGGGTATTTTTTTAAAATTTCAAACGTCTAATAATGATTATATGTTTGCTCTTTATAAAAAATGAATGTTAACTGTTAGAAGAGATAGAACAAGTATTGTGTTTCTTAAGAAAATCAAAATTATGCGAAATATATTTTAAATAAATTATGGTCATAGTGCAGAAATTATGTTTATAAATATTTCGATGATTTTTAAAAGATATTGGTTCAAGATAATATTTGAGAAAATCATTGAAATATTGCATTAAAGCTTATTGTTTTCATTTAACAAATGATATTATTATTGATTGGATGATAATTTATCCTTGAACTTCCTTACGTAAAAAATTATTATATACATTATTATGTTAATTTTAAGAAAACGGGCATTGTTTCAAATCATATTAAAGTTTTATAAGCATTCTAAAGAATGTTTTCAAAAATAAAAAAATACCATGATATTGCACAATTTTTACATCTAATATCAGACCGCAGTTTGTGCTTTAAAAATCAATCAAGGAAATTTAATAAATAAATTCCATTGTTTCCTTTGTTTGTTCATTACTTCATTGTTTACTTTGTTTGAATTGTTTTTCACTAATACGCTACTTGCATATTTTAAATTACTTTAAATGTATATTAATACATTTTATTAATTTATAATTACTTAAACGAGCATATAAACATATTGCTCTTATTAAGAAATTTGTCATTCATTTAAATCAAAACGTAGAAAAAGCTTAGTTCATTTTTTTCTTTTTTTGAGTTTCAGTAACACTTATTTCTAAAAAATGACATATTTAATCTATTTACACTTTTTCAAATTTTGAATTCATAGTTTTTTTTCTAAAAATTCCAAATTTATTACATGTTATATTAGCACTATTTTATATTATCTTCTCACATAAAAAAAGGAATATATACCTTAAATAAATTTAACTAAAATTAAAGAAACAAAATTTTTATTTAGAAAAAAAAATCAATACTGTAGTAATGTATTAACTTTTCAATAAAGATTCACAACAAAACCAATGCGACAAAATTTGTTTATAATCGAGCGTTGTTTTAGCCATGAAACCGTTATAATGCTCATGTTAATTAAAAAGTTTACTATACAATTTCCTTGAACCGAATGTACAGTTACAATTCCTTCAGACGAAGACAAATTTTTCATTAAAATGTTTGAGAAAAATCATTTAAAGTGTTTTCTTAGTATAAGATTAGAATATTTAAAACCTGTTCCAAAAATGCAAATGTATGAAATGTATTTAATTACAATTTAGAATAATTTCTCTAGATATTTATTTCGATACCATATCGGCATATATCTGTTGTGAAAAGATCAACCTTATTATAAAATATAATAGAATTTAAAAACATTTTTCAACAAATGAGACATGAATTTTACTAATTGAAATACAAAACTTTGTTACATTTTTATATATAATAGAGAAGAGCTGAATACTTTTCAGTAGTATTTTTCGAAATATGAAATTTAGTGAAATATTTATATACAAATAAGATATATGGAATAGTTTTTTTTAATGTATTCCATTGCAGTTATGTATGAAAATTTGGTGTACTGAATATTTCTTCCATATTTTCTCAGTAAGCAATTCTTTATTTGAAGTAAAATGGTTGCAGACTTAAAAAAAATCTAGTTTGTTAAATTATTATTATTATTATTATTTTAATTTGAGAAAATCTGAACTTCCAAAGATCAAAAATTTGTTGCATTCATTATTTCTAATATAAATTAGCTAATATTTTTTTTTTATAACTATACAGTTATCTCAGTGATTGTATTTTATTTTCATACATACTGAACAAAAGTTGTGTTTTTTTAATTGTTTCTTATTATATAATTATACTTCAAGAAATATGGATATGTAATAGATATTATTTTCCGATATTTTTTCCAAGTAAGAAGTTCTTAAAAAATAAGAATTTATGAAAGCAGAAAAAACATATTAATTTAATATGGATTCAAATTTAAATAGAAAAATTGGGGAGTTGTATCCCCCTGATGTTCCTATATGTATCAAAAATAAAGAAACAAGAAATCCACAGGTTCCAAGTGAATTTAAAGCACACATAAATTTAAAAAAAACGAACATGAAAAAAGAAGCCTGCATTTACAGCCTTTATAAAATGAAAATAAACAACGGCTATAACCCAACGTTTAAGTGATATATCTCTTGAGACTATGACTGGAAGTTGTTTAAAGCAATCTTTTTACTCATTTATTTACGGATTTGCTGGACCAAGGCCAAGATCTTCTCAAACCTCGAAGAAATCTCATTTATTTTAACTGACAACGCTACTTAAAATTTAAGGAAAATTTGTACTTTTTCGTGGTAAAAGCCCTGACATAAATTGACAAAAGCCTTTATAAATCGACGATTGAAAGGAACAAGCCTTTGTATATTAAATTGTTCGTAGTGTTGTAAGTAATACTTGAATACATTTGGCTGTCTATTAAAAATTAAGCTCCAGAAATTCCCAAAAATTCCAGTTTAGAATGATTTGTCCAGAAATAATAGTAACACTGAAAACCTTTAAGCCAATGAATGGATAATCTTTTAACAGTCATTTGCAGTTAATTAAAAATTATATAAAATGTAGGCTTTTAGAAATATGTAGAAACACATTTATGTTAAAAATATAATGTAAAAGTTTTGCCATGCTAATTTATGCACATGCTGCAAAACTTATTTATAAAACATATCATTTCATTCTAAGCCGGCAGTTTAAAACTCCGTATTTATATTTTAATTTGAACAATATTTTTTTACTAAAAATGTTCAGATTTAAATTTAGAACTTTGAGCATTTAATTGATTAGTAGTCTTGATATTTTAAAATATTTCTCTAACACTTTTATTTTGAAATAACTTGTTTATTTCCCCTTATTTTTCTTTTAACAAACATCAGAATTCTGACAATGTAATAAAAATATTTTGTTCGTTTATGTTCATTTTATTATTTAATTGAGATAATGCTGGGAGCTCTTTGTAATGTTATTGTTATAGTATACCTTTTGAGAAAAATAAAATCTAGAGCAAGTATGTCTTATTGTGTATTGAAGACAAATGAATGTCATTGTTATATTTCTAAAAAAAACCCCCAAAAACCGTATAATAACTGTGCGTGATCAAAATTATTAACTGAATAGAAAACAAAATATATAAAATCAACCCTTTTATAAGTGAGTACAGGATTGGGAGAGAAAATGGCTGACTTAATAAACCAATTGTGTTTTATTTTAATATTAGTATAAAAAATATTTATACATTTCTAATAGGGATTGTGAAATGTTTAAAGTAATAGGAATGTCTTAAAATACAGTTTGAATTACTTCTACATGGATTCTTCTCTATAGATGTTATTCCTAGAAGCAATGAATTATCTAATTGGTAATACATCACTTTGATTATTTTCTGTGTTAGCTGTTTATGAAGTAAATTACATGAAACTTTTATTATATATATCTATGAGTGAGTGAGTGAATATTAACGTCTCACCGTTCAGCTACACGAGGGCTTTTGGCGACAGACCACGTAATTTTGAACCATGGTCAAGAAACATGGACGACACCTGAGCTGGCACCCCCTCTCCTAACCACCAC
>BMAV01004019.1:102404-138330 GCA_019973955.1 Trichonephila inaurata madagascariensis
AGTATAATTAGTCAAAACAGTAAGAAGTATTAGCCATAGTAGTTCGATAGAAAACTCTTAGCCTTAAGAATCAAGATTGCAGGTTTAAACATGCCTTTTGATTAGCCAACATTCACCTGTAATTTGTCTATACACTGAGCTACAGGGAAAGAAAGAAATATTATATATATGTAAGTATTACCAAATAAAACACTCTAATTCTTATTAATACTGTAGAAACTCTGTGGCGCCACAGCCAATGCTGGCCAGGGCCTACATTTCCCATCCTAGTATACGTGACTATTGGGTGTTGAGGTTCATGAGCAGTTAACCGGATCAGGTGGTCAGTCTGTATCAGTGGACTCCCAGTGTTTAATCCCCTCAAGCAAGCTCGGCACTCATTTATCGATTCACTGAAGAAAGGAAGAAGGCTAAGTCGACCTAACCAAACCGGGAATAGAACACGAACCTGTGGTGTGGAAACACGAAACGCTACCACTCGACCACTTGGCCTCATCAATAATATGTAACAATAAAATTTATTAAACTTTACTATAATAGAGTTAAAACCATAGTAATAAAAACTAGAATATAATAAAACTTATCTCGTGAACACAACATCTAGTTTATGTTTCCAGCCAACACAAAGGAAGTATTAGCAGTACCGCATAAAAGTAAGAACAGTAAATTAAGATAAAATAAAAGTAAGTCTATAAATATATATTCAAAAACCTTAAATATCAATATAAAATTTGTTGGAAATAAAAGGACTTCCTGACATACACAGTGATACTAAAATAAAATAAAGTATTATTATAATTTTACTAAACATGTAGCATCATATTTTGAGTAACAGTAAAATTAATTTTAAAAAAACAAACTTAATGCTAAATTTTTTACATTTTGTCATTTCACTGAACACCACTCAAAATATAATTGTAAAGGAAATTAATAGGTTATTCATGTTCGATACAATGGCCAAAAAAGTTATTAAAATTTAAAAAGGATATTGGATTTATCGCTAACTAGTATGTTATTACCATAAATATAATTCAAAATAATATTTATGTACATAGAAATTTATATATTAGAATTCTGATAAGTCACTTTAAGTATGTTAAAACTAAAATCATCTCTTTTATCATAAGAGTTACTATATAAATTGTAATCCTTTATATACACTGATACATCTAAGTAATTAGTTTGAAGTGGATTATTGATAATCATAGCTAGATTTAAGTAAGCCGTTTATATATATATATACACACCTTAAAATCTGGTGTATAAAGCACACTTTTAACACAAGCAATAAGATCGAAATTTTTGGGTGTGTGTTATTTGCCGAGTATAAAAATTAGCTTCAAAAATATAAAAAACAGAGATGTGCATGAAAATAACTTAGACTTCTTCAGAGATCAGAATACTGTTTTTTAAAAGGAATGTCATACATTACGAACTTAAAGGGTTTGTGTGTGTTATCCTAGAAAAAAAATACTCTATGTTTTCAAAATCCTACGTAATGCCTCGAATTAAAACACAATAGCATTAACTAAAGTACATTGTAGGTTTCTTCATAAAAAAGGGTGTGCATGTTATACGGCGGATATACCATAAAATTAAAAATTGCCGCTTGAAAATATAGGTGAGTGTCATACGCCGGATATTGCGATAACCCGCGAAACTAGTTTATTTCTCCCAAATATAAATATATCCATTACACAAGTTCAAATGTATTGATCAATGTTATGCAATTAGTATTCCATTAATATCATCACTCAAATATTAGAAAGTACAACTTTCCTAAACATCCTCTTTAAATTTAAAATGAGAAAGTAAATGCTTTGAAATATATCCCATGCCTATGAAAAACACACACAGAGAAAACTTCTTAACAAAATGTTTACCGAAAGATATTACATTACAAAATCACTCGCCATTTCGAAATAAGGACCTTTCTCTTTACAATGATTTTGAAATAAGAATATGTTTGTACAACACACACACACACCACATTTACCTCTTCACCCTATTTAAGTAGGTATTGCGAAAAGGGTTAATATATTTGCTCTTCCAACAAACGATAAGACATGGGTGCTTTAAGGCTAAGCGAATTAATTAAGTCATGCAACAAAGGAATAAAGGTACAGTCTAAGAACAAGTAAAGGGTCGAACACGCATCTATGATTTGATCAGATATCCCCAGAGAGTAATTAGTTTAGAGTAGTTAGATGAACTCTCCGCAAGCCTCTTCCTCATGTGAAACAGCTATAAACTTCATGGTTGTTTCGAGACATCGCGTGCTTCCTTCTACAAATCAAATGCGAGAGATAGTTTACATGATAAGTCTGTCTAAACTTTGAGAAGTACGAGAAGAATTCTGAGTGCGAATACAAATAGGTAAATGTATGTTCTTTTCTATTATTTTTTCATTATACTTGTATTTCAGATAATCAGAACTAGAATGTTTGGTGTTTTCATTAAGTCATTTTAGCGCCAAGAAAGTGTTGAATTACTAGATATGAATTGACATTTTATTTTTATTTTTAAAAGAATATTTGCATCTAAGAATTTCTCCTCTAAATAGATTGTTCATGTTATATAAATAAGCATTAATTCAATATGAAAGGAAATAATTGTACTGTTTAGATCATTTTAGTCATTCAAATAACCAACACTCATATAATGAATAGTATGCTTGATTTAATGAGTCTTCGGTATACTTAGGTTATTAAACTACATTTAAATTGCGTCTTTGCAGTACCTAAGGTTCATTTTCTCAGTATCACTGCATTACAGAGCACATAATATATATATATATAATTTTTAAGAGTCCAAAATTGTTTCTTAAATGAAAATAATATATATAATTAATAATCTCTCAAAGGATTTTCTAATGGAAGGACTTGGTAGCCTAATAGTCAGGGTGACGAACAAGTGTCCAGCCTGTTCTGAGTTCGAACCTTTGCGTCGTTGTCGACCGGCCATGTAGAGGGGTTGATGGGCGTTAAATTTGCCTTGGTTCAATATCCTCCCGTTTTCGTGGTGTGATAATATAGAGAGAGGGGTGCCTCCAGCGTTTTCTTCACTTGACCGGAGCTCAAAATTACCTGATCCGTGGCCAATAGCCCTCGCGTTATTATATATTGTCTCGTTATTAATAAAAAAATTTCTCTTAGCATTTTCTTGTTATAAATACTTAGTGAGTAATTCTAAATTGTTAGGAATCGACTAGCACATTTTGGAACAAAATAAAAACGTAATGCTATATATGACGCAAAAAAATGATGAAATTAGGACTTTCATCGAATCCGTAAGGGAGATGATCAGTTCACGCAATATGTTAAAATAACGTCTCTTAGAAGTCATTTCCTTTATGTAAATTAAGTGATTTGATCAAAAATCCGAACTGTTTTAGTGAAATGATGAAATGAACAAGTCAGCCATTGTTTTAAAGATATGGGGTTTATATTTAGGGCTCGACTCCTCAGGTGTCTTTCCCCTCCCCCCTGGACAGCATTTTGCCAAGGCAAATTCTGACTAATTCATTTCATCACTTCCCTGAAACAGTTCAGGGTTTGATAAAATCACTTACTTTCATATGGAAATGACCTTGAAGAGACGTTATTTTAACATATCCCGTCAATTGGTTATATCCCTTAGGGATGATGTGAAATCTTTAAGGAATAGGGGGTCATACTTGGGGGGGATGAATCAATGTACTTCCTAACCATACAGGTAGTACTATCGATCCCCTAAATATCAACCCTATATCTTTAAAAAAATGGCTGACTTGTTCATTTCATCATTTCACTAAAACAGTTTGAGGATTTGATCAAATGACTTACTTACATAAGGGAAATGACCTCAAAGAGACGTTATTTTAACATCTTGCGTGAATTGATCATCTCCCTCAGGAATTCGATGAAAGTTCCAATTTCATCTTTTTCCTGCTACATATACACTGAAGTGCCACTGAATTAGGGATAGCAAGGACTATGCAAATTGCGTAGCGCTGCGCATTATTTATGCTCAAGTGAGGGTGCTGTGGTAACTGCATATGTATCGTATACTGTGGTTGTTATGAATTAGTTGTTGGAATTGCCAATATATGGGTAAACTGTCCTATTTAGCCGCCTTCGATCGGGGACAAATTGTAGATGCGTGACGCATAGGCCATTCAGTTTTCGAAAACGTCAGACAGCTATAAATTTCAAGGTCGACAGTGTCAAGAATTTATCAAGAATGCATCGATTGTGGACAAAACACTAGTGATTGGGCAAACTGCAAAGGACAATTAGCCTTGACAGTGCGTGGTGAAAGACGGCTCAGGCGTATTGTACATAGCCAGGGAAGCCAAGCATTAACTCAGATTACCTCCTAGTTGAATGACGGTGTCAGTCATACAGTCAGTAAGTGGACTGTGTAAGGTTCGCTTCACCGTATGAGTTTTCGGGAGCCGTTGACCTACGAGAGTACCATTGCTCAATGCTCTCCATCGGGCTTTACGTCTTGCCTAGGAAAGAGAGTACAGAAACTGGAGAGAAGAGGACTGAGAACGAATAGCATGTAGTGATGAGTCTCGATTCGAGTTACTTAACGCAGACGGAAGGCTGAGAAAATGGCGCCAGGCTCATGAAACCATGGACTTTGCATGCCAGTTTGGAACTGTGCAGGGGAATGGTGGCTCATTCATGGTCTGGGATGTTTTTTCGGGGCACTGTTTGGGATCTTAAATGCCTGTACAAACCTCCCTCAATGCAATTCGGTACGTAGTGTTTCTGGGTGATCACCTCTATTTTTTTATGCTGTTCTGTTATCCGCACCGTACTAGAGTTTCCAGCAAGACAACTGTGCCTCTTACAAGTCCCGGTTGGCTACTGCCTGATTGGATGAGTATTCCTCTGACTTTTTTGTCATAAATTGACCACCTAGAAGCCCATACTTTCATCCTATTGAGCACCTTAGGTGCACACACACAGCACCGATGGACCGTATTGAATTATGGACAGCTTTAACCAATATTTGGCAAGTCATTACCATGGAACATTTCCAGAAACTTATTGAATCTATGCTTCATCGAGTGACAGCCGTTATCAAGGCCAGAGGAGGTGTAATACGTTACTATGTAGGTATCCCTAGCAATTTCATGGCACTTCAGTGTATTATACTTTTACTTGTACTGTTTCATTAATTATACAATGTTAAGTTTCTGTTTGAATATTGCTGATAATGATTCATTTGTAGTGAGTCTATAAAGATAAAAAATATATATATTTTCATTTAATAATGTATTATTTTTAATGTAAATATTATAATATATGTATCAATTTAACGAGAGGAATATTATTACTGTATTAGTTTTCAAATCTGTGTTGTATTCTTGTGAATGTATAGCTTGACAAGGTACGAAAGGTGTACAAGAAAAAAATTAAAGATAAATATAGTTTACATCGGATGGCAACTATTTTGGCTCGAGGGTAGAGGATATGGGTTGGACATACCTTTTTTTAAATGATTGCATCCATTAGCTCATTTTACATCTCAGAAAAGATATAAGTTGAACCATAAAAATCAATGAATATAAGTTTAAAAAAATAGTGGTAGTATTATTCAATTTATTTACTTTGCTAATTTCATATCATCTATAGCTAGACGCACATAAGGTTAAGAATAAGTTTAATGAGACAAATGTACCCTATAATTATTTTCTCCATTTGTTTTTAAATCAAAATTGAGATTGCTTGTTAAATCTCAGCCTGTAAGTTAATAACAGCTAACTTGCATTTATATTTACTTTAATTGATCTTCATTCAAAAACACTTTGTTCCCAAATATATGTTGACCAAATTCATTTAACATTTTCATTCTATTTGAATTTCAGATTGTCTTGGCGAGCCGTAAAAAAAGATTTTGAGGGCAGCTGGTTGCACATTCAAGATTAACATCAATCATAATGGTCTGAAATTATACTAAGCACTTATGTTAATGATAAATGAAATATATTACATCAACTGTGATAACCTATAACATGCTAAAAATTGTTTCTTTCACCATTAACATGGAAACTTTTCTGTCAAATTAAAATGTAGTGCGTTTGATTAGAAGCCTCGTGTTTTTTGAATCATCATATAGTAGAAACTAAATGTTTGAAACATTACTACTCCAAAATTTCTATCTGTCTGATCAAATTCATGAAACCATTTAAATAAATATTATAAGTTTCCTGATTTGAATTCACATCGAGGAAAAATTAAACTACATCAGTCATAATAAAAATACATTTTTACATATTTACTATACAGACACTACGTAAAGTACTGATAATATTACTACTCGTAGTTTGAGTGTGTATTTTAGTATATACTGTCTATCTGCAGTTTTTCTTCCTTATGAACATTTCAAAATATAATTCCCTTTTGATTGTTCAGGTTCCTTGAAGAGGAAGTCAAATAAATCTTTATTTGTAAATACCCATATGCTTTGTAATTTTCACGAATATTGCATGCCAAGCTGAGAGGTGACATTTGAGCTGGGACGTTAACGGTCGAAACTTAACTCCAACTTTTCCATTTATAAGCTATCGGTTACTTCGAGCTTCAACGGAGTTGTGAATTTTTGTAATTAAATTCTTCCCTTGATGGAAGGAGTATTATTCGTGAGCTTGACAATATGAAGGGTGTTGAAAGATTTCAACGGCAGACGAGTTTCAATTGCTTTCGGAAGGAATATAGTTTGAGCTGATAAATTTGCTGGGGAACGTTTGCTTTACTTGAACGATGAGTTTTTCTAATAAAAGAGGCATTTAAGTGTATGCTTAATAGTTTGTTTATTTGATTAAATATATTTATCTCTCTTTGTTATTTTATGTATATTTTGCATTTATTATAATTTTTAATAAATATTTTGATAAAATCAGTAAGATTCTTATCAGAAATTTATTAAAATAAAATGTAGCAAATCTCTAAACTCAGCATTTGCTCCCGACTCATATTTTGTAAGGTTCAAGAGTAGCTGATTACTCAATACCCAATATATGCTATTTAGAGGCTGCATTTTGTTTAGCTTACAAATTATAGAGCAGGTTTCGTTTCTGAATTTTTCAAAATTGATATTTCCGTTAATTTTAAATTTACAACACTATTCGCTTAGTGGATATGAGTCAGAGTATTTCGCGTCTATTGAGATTTATATATTATCCTAATTTAGATGGCAATAAAACTTTAATTCTTTAAACCGGTGCAAAAATGAGACCGAAGTTCAGTTTGTTCCTATCCTGTATTAAACACAGGCTTACTATGGCGTTTAAAATTTTAAAAAAAGTAGTTAGCATTATCTAAACTTAATGAATCCTTATGTAAAACTTCTGTGTAAATTTTCACTATGTAAACTTTTATTTCTATGTACTATAGAAGGAAAAAATAACTATAGGAAAAATGATAAAGTTACTTTTTCTAATTAAGAGGATATTATCTCGTAACTATTTAATAATATTTTAAGCGCTTTCATTTTAATAATAATAAACCCTCGTTCATTTTTTTTTATAAAAATAGCATTTTTAATCGACTTTTAAAACATTATATTGAAACCTGATAAAAATACTGAAGAAATAGCAAACAAATTAAAAACATTTTACTTTAGTAAGAAAAATATTTTATTTAATATGTGAAGTACTAGTAACATTGCGTATGCTATTTTCTTGCAACGAGGATGGGCAGAACGTTATTTTCAGTTACATAAGAAAATTTAATTTAATAATTATAATTTGGATGGGAGATACTTAAATAATTCACACACACTACCTCACAGCAACTTTTAATTAATTTAAGTACCGCATTGATATCATTTTAATGTGGATATATATGTTAAAATGAAAAAGTGCATGAAAGTTCTGTAAGATTATGTAAACATGAAAATATTAATATTAATGCGTGATAAATATGAACGTGATAATTATTGATGTTGTCAAATACCTCTATTAGGAACTACCTTTCTTTTATTTTTAATAAAAATGAATTATATACTAAATTTTAAAAAAAATAATAAAAATATTTTAAAGACAAAGAAATTTAAAACAGTTTTTAAAAATGATGAAAAAGCGGATAAGTTCTTTTATAAATATTTGCTTTCACAATATTATCTAGTAAAAATATGGACACACAAGACAAAATTATTCTCCTGGAGTATTCGTTGTACACATTCATTCCTGAAAAGAATACTGATCATTTGGTATACATTCCCTCTGCGTATGTAATTCAAGAATATTTATGTTGTGAGTGTTCTTGTTTGTTAGGGAAATATTGTTCTCTTACTTTAATAAAAAGAAAACGAATACTATTTGTTTGGATGATAGAAGAAAAATTTGGTTTTCCAAGCTAATGCATACTATTTCAAAAAGAAACAGATGCTTAGTCATGTTTAACATTGTCTACTATTTGGTAGAAGAATGTTTTTCGTTCTGGAATACCCATATACTTTCTGAAAACGAAAGAAATGTTTGTAACACTGACTTCAAAGTATTGATTTTTTTTATAAATGTAAATTTCGAAAAGTGTGTACCATTGTTTTTTCAAACAGTTTATAGCGTAGAATGCTATATCAAGTTTCTGAAATTCTTTTTTAAAATTACTTAAAGATTTTTTTTTAAGTATTCAAAGGTGTTTCAAGCAGCAATTCACTTTGAAATGCCTTTAAAGTGACACAAAACAATGTTATGGTTAAAAATTGGTCAACAGTTCAAAAACAAATTTTTTTAGCCTTAATTATTCAATATATAATTTTCAATAACCTCACAAAAATTTGAAAGACTCAAGTGCTAAGGAACGATACATTTTATGCTCATTTTTATTCACATCCTAATTTCAAATAAAAACTTTAAAAAGATTTATCTCAGAAAAAATAGACTAATTTATCTTTATTTAAAATGCTAACGCTTTTTATTCTATTGCACAAAATGCTTCAATATTTTTTTAGTTATTGCTATTAGAACATGAAATAAAAGTTGGTATACACTTTTGAATCAGAAATATTTAATTTTTTAAGTGGGCACAGTACGATTCAATTGATCAAAATCAGTCAAAAATCAAATCTAATTTTTTTAGCCTAGATTATTTCTTATACACTTTTCTATAACCTCACAAAATTTGAAAGCTTTAAACATAAGAATCACAGAATTATTCTAGTTTTTACGTTCGTTTGTATTCACATTCCTATGGCAAATCAAAACTTTAAACTTATTTATCTCAGAAAGATAAAATAACTAGTTTGTATTCATTTAAAATGCTAATACTCTTTTTCTATTGGGCCTAATATTTTGAATTTTTTTTACATATTGCCAACAGTACATGTAACAAAAGCTGGTATGCATTTTTGAATCAAAGCAATACTTATTTTTTTAAAAAAAATAATTGAATCAGAATTTATACATTTTTTGAGGAATTTTCAATAAGCGTTCATAAAAGGAAGTGTTGTACGAATACCAATCACGTTATTGCAAAACCCATACCAACTTCTTTTGTTATACATAGTTTGATGTACTTGTAAATCAAATTTGGTGCATGTACGTAAATTTTTGTAGGAAGAGTAGCATTTTAAAATCACTTCACAAATTTTATGTTTTTTCCTTAAAAAATTAAATTACTAACTTTTTACGAAATTTTGAGCACAAAATCTGTTTAACATAGTATATACACATAGGACGCCACCAAAAAATTTTAAAAGTCCTCAAATTAAAATTTTTTGCATAAATCGTACCATGTCCCCTTAAAAAAATACTTTAAATTAGAATTTATTCCTTTTTAAGGAATTTTTAATAAGCATTAATGAAAAAAAAATCTTATGCACATATGGTAGTAGAAAACCTATACCAAATTTTGCTATGCATAGTTTGAAGTATTTTTAAATCAGGTTTCATGTATGCACGTCAATCATTGTAGGAAAAGTAATTATTTAAATACCTGTCAAAATTTTTTAATTAAAAGAAGTAATAATAATTGGTTAATTTTTTGTAGCATTTTGGGCACAAAAACTGTAATATATGTATATATTTTACTTTCAAGAAAATTGTAAAAGGTATTAAATCAAAGAATTTTTCTTTTTTTACAAATCATACCCCGTTCTTTTAAACCGTGTAAAAATTTCTATTCTTTAATTGTTCATAAAGAAGCTTAACCCGTTCCAGACTATGATCACATGTATGTGATCATGTGTTTCTCCCTCCAGGGCCTACGGTATCATATATTTGATTGCGCTTTCCCTGCTCTGAAGCCCATGATCTCACCGGAGTTATTAGAATTTGGAACGTTTTTATATTAATTTTTTCAAAGAACTAATTGGCGGTTAACGTTCGGTTTTCTTTTTGAATTATGTTTAACCGTACTTTGTATTTCAATATGTGCTTTCGATCCAGTTTTTTTTTAAATTAGATTCAGATATTTATGAATGTAAACCAGTGCTTATCAAACTTTTAGTATTTGCGACCCAATATTCAATCATAATTTTCATCGCCCTCCCCTTTCCATGCAATTACGATGCATTGAATTCAATAATACTATACTTTGACGCTAAGACTACAATACGACTTTAACTTCTTGGCTTATATAAACGTCTTACTCACCAAAGCGTTAATTTAAACAGACGTATATATACATCTTTTCGAAGTACTATATTTTCTATGCACTGCCATTCATAAAATTATTCCCAAGTCTTCGAAATGCAACAAAAAGGCATTGACAGTGTTTGCAAAGAATTTACTTAATTCAGAGAATTTGCTTATTCATTCCTTTTCTCCCCTTCCCCTCCAATACATCACATGCACACGCCTGCTTGGAAAACGGTAGCGTTGGGGAGTGAATCACTTACCTTTTAATCAGCAATAACGGGATTAATTATAAACCGTTCAAACTATCAAGAGAAGAGTTAATTTTTGTATGTAATTTTATTTATGACAAGCCCATGGGGTCAATGCTCATTATTAAAAACTAATTCTTAACATATTATTCCTAAATTAAATGTAAAATATAGTATGCAGTACTAATACATTTATAAGTGTATTATATTAGTGTAGACGTGTATTTATTTCTTATGTCAGAATGCATTTTGCTTGTTTACTTTCAGTAAATTAATAATTTTTTAAAGTAATCTTTTGTTTTCAACTTTTCAATATGCTCGTGCCTCCCTCGTAGAGTTATCACACCCCCCTAGGGGGCGCGCCCTACAGTTTGAGAAACGCTGATGTAAACAATTGCACATGTTTAGATTTTCGAGAGAATCAGGCGTTTAAGGGTTTGTGATTTATTGCGCTCTGTATTTCTGTTTATATTTTAACTAAATTGGAAAAAGAAGGAAAGCTTCATCAGACATTCATCGTAATAGTTTCAGTATTTATTTTATTTGTGGTTCATATTTTCATCAATAATTTTAACTCTCAAAAAGCATCTAGAAATCAGATCTTCATAGAACAAAAAGATAACTCATTTTCAACGAAAAGGAATCTCTCCCTTACAGTGACTTATTTTTAATTCAGTAAGAACAAACAATTATTTTTCGTTGCTATCGCATTTAGAGTTACCAAAACCATAAGAACAGAAAATATAATACTAAAGAGATACTAAGAAATCAAAAAACATTTGAGGATTAATTAAAAATAAAATTTAAAAAAAAGATGCATTAGCTGTTATTTAAAAGTTTTGTATCAGCTAGAACCGCATCAAGTTTATGTGACAGTAAATGTATTGTTTGATATTTACCAGATAGTATTTTGTAAGTTTGTGTCTGTTTTGTTTTAATTATCATGGCGAAACGAGTGAAAAGCGTTCATTTTTTTTTATTAAAATGAAGACATTTTCTTTAAAATTCACAATTGTTTTTTTAAAACATAGCAAAAATGTTTGTACTGTATATTCAGATATTATCATTTACAATAGAAATAAATTTTAGCGTATTTGATTCCATTTAAGATGTTACATGAATTTTTAAATGAAATTAGGCTTAGCAAGGAAATTCACCCAGTCCCTTGTGTGCGAATACTCTCGGAATGTGCGGGCCTAAGGAAACGCTTCTTTCTCCTTTCACCGGTCCTGAAGGGGTTAATATTTAATTTCGTTGGTTTATAGTCAGTAAAATATAGAAAAAAATATGCTTTCAAAATGCTAACATATTTTTGATAATTTCGGATAGACTTTCGCAGAAACTTAAATTTCAAATAGTTTTAATATGTTGGGTTGATAAATTTAATATGTATATAATTCTTGTGCGTGTTTGAGAAAAATATATCTAAAATACATCTGATAAAAAATCTAGAAAAACTTGAATAATGTCTTATTATTTCTAAACTTTACACTCGTTGTTAAAATTATACTTTATTTACTTCATATTGAGATATTTCATAAATACAAAATTCTATATGAAGTCTATTGAAATTAATTGAAGTAAAAAATTAGAATATTCGTCTGTGGTATTCAGAAACAATTTTTTCCTTGTAGGGCTATGACTTTCAATCTCCTCTTATCTCGGATATGAATAATGCACTCATTTTTCTAGTATAATAGATAAAATTGAGGTTCATTACGGAGATAAAGAGAGCTTATAAAACGGAACAAATGTCGTAATAACGAAATTCCGTTATCTGAAAGTCAATAGATTAGGTAAATTTGCTTTTTAATAAAGAATCAAATTCTACCGAATTTTAATGAAGGAGCTCATTAGCAGATTTTTAGTTCGAGTGCTTACAAAAGCACCTTAAAATGAAGCAAAATTCAATAGGGAAATAATATATAACGCTTGAAACGAAAAAGTAGCTTTGGAAATTATTGAAGTACTGTGTACACACACACACACACACAAAAAAAAGAAAATGTAAGAGGAGCATTTCTTAAATCAAATAAAATATTATTTATGATATTAGCAATTACACATCGGGTATTTTATTTTTCCAAAAATCTATATCATGTTTCGTAAAAATAAAATTTTCTAACGATATGGAAAATATTTTTTGTCTGAAGTACTGAAATATTTTTGTTTTAAACTTTAATAAAAATTTGCATTTAAATATCCATAAAAACCCTGATCTAGAAATTAAAACACACAATTTATCTGAAGAGTTAAATTATACGGACAAAACTTTATACTAAAATGAACTTATAAACCTCGCAATTTTTTGAAGACCTTAAAACGTCTTTAGTAAATAATTTCAGATTGCTATGGATCATTATAAATTATCCTTTAAATATTTAAAATTCCTTTAAAAATTTTAAATCCCTTAAATATATTTCTCTTTTATAATTTATTTTATATAGCTTAAAGATTTTTTTTATCTTGTTATTTTACAGTAAAACACAATTTAATAATGCATCTCGCTATTATAAAAATGTGTAATCATTTACTGATTTTAACTTTTTGTCTTAATTTTTTGCATATAATATTCGATGTTAAGCTCCCAAAACATATATGAAATATTCTCTTGTGAACAAAAAGTATGAAATGCTTGTAACATGATGTACTTTGATAAAAGTAGAAAATTCAGCTTTATTAAATTGTGAATCTATTTATTTAAAGAAAAGTTGTCTCATCTTGTGAATAAAATTCAGAGATAAGAGATGATATACACACTTTTATACTCTCTATATAAAAAAAAAGTCGCATTAAGAACGAGTTTTCCGATAGAGACAAACATTGGTGGGTAGAAAGATTATGAACATAATAGAAAATGATTAGAATTTCAGAAAAATCGAATGATTTATTTTAGAGTTACATTTATCAAAATAACGATCTCAATAAGGAGTTGACCCTCCTCTAGCCTGGATGTAAGCTACCACACGACGTAGCATATAGTGATAAAGTACCCTGATGGTCTCCTGCAGTATCTATGGCCAAATGTGCTCTAATTGTCGGGCCATGTCATCGGCATTACCTGGTAGATGCAGTGCAGTTGTCTTCCCAACATATTCCAGACATGCTCGATTGAAGAGAGATCTGGCGATGTGGCTATCCAAGGAAGTGTTTGACAAGCTGTAAGATAGTTCATAGCAACACATGTCCTATGTGGTTTGGCATTATCTTGCTGAAAAGTAAGGCCAGGGTACTGCAAAAGGAACGGTAGCAAAACAGTTCCTAGAATGCCATCGACGTACCGCTGTGCTATAAGTGTGCCTCTAATGACGGCCAAAGGGGTCGGGCTGTCAAAAGAAATGACACTCAAGACCATAATTCCTGGTTTAGGGCCTGTGTGGCGTGTAATAGTGAAAGAAGGGTCTACACGCTGCCCTGGGCGTCTCCAGACACGTCTTCGATAATCGTCAGGACACAGTTGGAAGCGGGATTCGTCGCTAAACACCATACGTCCCCAGTCAGTCTGATTCCAACCTGATAGAGTCACGCAACACTGTAATCTGGTTGAATAGTGTGCAGTCATGAGTAGCAGGTGGCGTAGCTGTCGGTACGAGCGTAAATTTCGCTCTGTGAGCCACCTGTGAATGGTCATGGTGGACACTCATGTGCGGGTAGCATGTCTGATGGTTGATAACCATGAATCAGGCTCTGTGACAGCTGATCTGACAACCAATTTGTCCTCTCGATCCGTTGTGGCCCTAAGTGAACCGCTACACTTCTGGGGCTGAAATCTGAAATTTTTCACCCATTCTTGACTGCATTTTCTGATTGCTGCATTACTTCGACCCATATGACGAGTGATTATCCGATTTGCTCAACCTACCTCTTTCAATCCAATAAAACGACCTCTTTCAAACTCTGACATTTACTCGTAATGAGCTGGAATCCTGCGACGAGGCCTTTTTTCAGTCGCTGAAAGGTATCCTAAATCGAAATGTAACACAAATTTTGACCATCAGATTGAAAATCGCTTCTTGTAGACCTGCTGAGCAACCAGTTGCGGAGTCCTGTGGCTCCCACTATTCATTCATTGAACACTCAAATTTTAATTATTTGCACGTTCGGTATAATTTTTTTAGCATACAAAATTTCTTTACAATCGGGCAGTCCTTCTTGATACGTCGTTTTATTTATTATTTTTTTTTTGTCATAGAGTGTAGTTATATAAATATTTACAGATAATTAACATTTCATTTTCATAGTAAAATGCTAATTAAGAAACAAATAATTCTTTTGCAGGTGATACAAATATTTAAACTACTGTAAAACATTTAAATTGATGCGTTTTCTGTTTACTGGGATAATGCACCAATTTACCGAGATTTTAGGCTGAATTTGGAGTAAAAGGTGCTGAAAACTATGTTTTCCAGGTTTTTTTTCAATCATAAGTTTAGTAAGAAGTGCAGAAAATGAGAAGAAAATTATAAAACAATATTTTTGTTAAGGGAAGTGGTTTAGTATGAATCAAAATGCAATTAGGGAAAAATAGTTATAATATTGATTATTTTCTGATAACACATATCAAATATAGATATTATATGATTCACATATACATGAGAGATAATACCGTGTGTCGTCAAACAATGTCAACAACTTCTAAGTAAATGGAGACCTTTGAAGCTAAGAAAACAAAGGAGAAAAAAAAGCATTTTATATCCTTTAATCTGGGACAAGAGTATTCAGTCGTGTGATTAATGTTCATAGGTTTTAGCAGTCCTCATGGCAATCGAAAAACGATTCTGACAAAAAAGAAGTCTGCCTTTTACGATACTATTCTTTTCCATTGTAATATTGACTGCCCGTCCAATGAAGGGGTTAACAATTACATCTTAAATTTTAAAAAACAAACAAAAAACACGAATTACTTTATTTAGATAAAACGTGTTATATTACTGAGAAATAAATTTAAGATGGGGGGGGGGACTTCTGGGCTATTTTGCATGATATATTTCAAATTCAGAAAATCATTTAAATGTATTATGCCTAAAATTATGACCCTATCCTAATGATTTGTCTTGACAAAGATATTTATTTGTATGAAAATAATGAATTAAGTCTAAAGAAAGTTATTAGTGGGTATTTTATAGCATTATGTACGTATATATTTGTTTAACAAAGAATTCAAAGCGCGTAATGAATCATCGAAAAATATTTTAATTCCATTATAGATAATTTTACAATAAAATTCTTGATTTATTTTACTTCAGATTTTTATTTGAAGATGATAAAATTTATCTCAAAGCATTTGATTTTTTTTAATATTTTGTGTAAAGAAATGAGATTAACTCTATTAATATTTAAAGTTGATCATTAGATAAATTTTGCATTTCCATCTATTTAACATTTTCTTAGAAACACATATTTTTAGAGATTTCAATGTATTATTATTTTATTCATTATTAACTTAATTAATGGGTGAATAACAATTAAAATGATTATATTTAGTTAAAAACTGGGGAGACAGATTAAGAGATAATCATGCTAATGAATTTATTAATGTCACCAGTCAATATGTATTAATGGATAAAAGTTTAATACTTTCTCAGACCAATTAATGATACATAGCGTAATTAAATTTCGTATTTATATGTCAAAAATATTGCTATTTTTATTTTAAACTTAGAATAATTTGCTGTGTTTATTAAAATCTAAATCTGTTTTAAATGGCATAAGAAAGTAAAATCCTGTGCGTCTTTTTGAATAATAATTAAAATAAATCATGTTATGAATAATGAAACAAAAATCTTTGCAAAATAATATTTTATTTTAATGTTAATAACTAGGATATTTTAATTTAGAATTGACTTAAGAAATTGTTTTTCTCCTAAAAATTTGAAAATTCTATTTTATTTTAAAAGCAGTTAAAGTATAAAAAGTACAAAATTGTATGAGAAATTCATTATTTTCTCATCTGTCACGAAACAAAATTTTAACAACTTCATAACAATATTATGTGTGTAGGATTTATTTTTTTATTATTTTGTTTGCTTTGTTAGTTCTAAAATGATGAAAAGTTTCAAAGGAACGCATTGTTGCCAGGCAACGCCATGCTGATGGGGGACGAAATTTAAACTGTCAAAGAAATAAACTTACGAAGCAATTTCGAAAACTGTCTTTTCTTGTTTACGCTTTACTCAAACGATGCATCGGCTTCAAAATACTAAGCTTTGAACTGAGCTGCTTGAAAACAAATGATTTTCCTACCGTTACACGAAAGATGCAAAGTTCTCTCAAAATAGTTCAACGAAAACATTTTATCTAGATTACTAATGATAATAAGTGTTAAAAAGAGATTCTGAAATTCTTGAAAGCAATGTCTCCCGGGAAACATCAGCAGGTAAAAGAAAATAGATTTCGCTTGGTATTGTAATATTTAGTTTATAAAAAGATTTAAGTTTTATTAAAAAACTGCGCGTACAATGCATTTAGTTATTTATTTACTCCTAATTGATTAGATTGGAGGTTGTGTTCCCTATTTCTCAAATAACAATCTGTATTGTAATTTGAGGTTGATATTATCAGTATAATATACAATTGATTTACAAAATTATTTTTAGAATTGTCTACAGAGCCTAACTTTAAAAATAGTATTTAACTTTTGAAATTGATATATTTCATTCTATTAAATAAACAACATATATTTTTTTAGTATACTAATTGTTTTAAAGACATATTTTCAAAATTGAGCTTAGTCTTTAAAGCTTAGATGGAATTTTTTCTAATAAATATATAATGTAATATCTTTTTCTAAGTTATAACAATTCTAAAGGATGTATTTCTTAAAACTAAGTTTAACTTTCAAAGTTTATGAAAAACTCCATTCTACTAAATAATACATAACAGATATAAATAAATTATTGTTCTTTAAGAGCTCAAATTCCTTTAATTATAACTCAGAAGTTTTAGAAATGAATGCTTGGAAATTACAAAATATTAATATAAATAAAGTATTTATTATATTACTTTAAAAATAAAGAGTAATGTGATTTTTCCTAATGTATTAATAAATGTTCTTTTCATTTAACTTTTTCAAGGTATTTATTTAAACAAACTTTAGTTTGTTTTTCTTGAAATAATTGTAAAATAATTAAACAATCATGAAAACTAAGCAATTGCAATGATTTTTTTTATATGTAGAACAAATGATGGGGGAAATAAAAGTGAATTATCTGAAAAGTAATTCAGAAGTACATAGGAATAATGGCAAGTTTAAAATATCTCTCTCTTTCTTTTGTATAATTACTAAGTGGTAAGAAACACAGACATACAAAATAATCGAAGTAGCATTATTATACATTTTTCTAAAGAAGACTATATTCGACTTTTGAGATTTTAATAAAAAATATGTACTACAGAAAATTGTATTTGTAAATATAATCTAATCATACAGATCAACTTAAACAATGAAACGTTTTATATCTGAAAGAGGAAAAATTAAAATAAAATCTTTTAAGTTATCCCTTAGTAATAATGTGTAAATATTGTTTTATTAGTGGAAAATTCTTAAAGTATTTATATTTCCATACACATTAAAAATATAAATATTTTTGTTTAAAAAAAAAATGAAACCTTAATCGAAAAAATTCATTTCCCAAGTTTTGTTTCTTTCTTTTATAACATAGTCTCTTTAGAAATTAACCAAGCAAATATATTTTAAATCATATTTATTTGAATAAATATATAGTTCACAGTAATTAAGATTTTCTCCCTTGTTTTTTAATTACAAAATTATGAAATTAAAAAATTATTTTTAGCGTATAGAAAGGGAAACACTGATTAACAGTAAGAAACTAAAATACAATTTATTGAATTACAAAAATCAAAACGATGTATATATATTTATTTTTTGTATGAAATGTTGAATTAGTTTCTAAAAATCATAAATAAAATGAAACTAAAGCAATAATAAATACAATTTAACAGATAGTTAAAATATCGTTTACCTTTATATTTACTTAAATTTTTAAAATCATTATTATATAAATTATAAGTATTTTCAAATATTCCTCTTTTATCATTAAATATTTTTTTTTTTTTTTGCGATATGAATGAAGTCATTTTATGTACTTAATTTTTTTTTAATTAAAAGCTTCCTAATCTATATAAACAATATTTTATAACTGAAAATAAACTAAAAAATTAATAGATTTTGTGTACACACACACACATATATATATATATATATATATATATGAATGTGTGTGTTTTAATTCCAAATAAAATGTTTCTTACAAGTAAGCCCTTTAAATGAAAACAAGTAACTGAGAAAAGAAATAAGCACATATCGATTTTAAATTAAGAAAAAAAAAATTCCTACTTTCATATTAAAAAAATTTTTTTTTTAACTGTTTTCATTTATTTTAAAACACTTTTCCTTTCTTTACATGCCTGAGATTGTTTTAGTATTTTCATTCATGAAAAAATGTATCATAAACTCATTAATTTCAATTTCAAATATGCAATTAAAATATTAATTACTGCTCTAATATCAATATGGTTAACTTTCTATCCTCGTCGGAAACATACTTCAGGGATATTTTAAATAGCAAAACATATAATATTCATATTTCAATTAATTCAATT
This sequence comes from Trichonephila inaurata madagascariensis, assembly GCA_019973955.1. Taxonomy (NCBI): domain Eukaryota; kingdom Metazoa; phylum Arthropoda; class Arachnida; order Araneae; family Nephilidae; genus Trichonephila; species Trichonephila inaurata. The sequence goes on from BMAV01004019.1 coordinate 121,851, forward strand.
ACCTTATAGGTAGTCATTAAAATCTAGTTTTATTATTATTATTAATTATAATAATTTAAAAGTCTTTAATTAAAATAATTTTTTATATTTTCTTCTTTATTATAATCTTAATTTGTTATTTTTTTTATCACTGAAAGACTGAAAGTAGTAGCTATCAGAACAATTTTCCATAATGCAGTGGAAAGTGTTTTATAAAACGTATTTCAATAAAATCGTATCTCATAAGACTTAAACTCAAGAATAATTAATTATCAGATAAATATAATTATGCTGTAAAGTTTATTTTCTACCTTCAGAAACTTCAGCAAGAATAAGGAAATTGAACCTATTTTATAATTTTTGTTTGTGTGTTTTCTCTCATATTTTTTACCTTAAACAATCTTTTGTTAAATTAATTTTAATATTTGTTCGATTATGTTATACATAAATATACTCAGTTTTAAAAATGTTTCCAGAACTCATGCTCAGTTAAGAAAAAAAAATTATTTTTAGAGCTCGTAAAATGATCTCGGTAACCGAGTGCTCAAGGTCATGAATTCGTAACCTGCATATCTTGAGTTCGAATTCTAGTGCCCCTGAAGCCCCCCCCCCCTTCCTCTAAGTAGAAGAGCTGATGAACGTTAAATCTGTTTGACAAAGTCTTTCCATTACCATGGTGTGGTTGTTTGGAGATGGGTGTGACAGTTCATGTGTTGCCTTCTTCATTTGACCATGGTTCAAGATCACAAGGTCCGTCACCAATACTTTTGTATTGCTTTATATTGTGATGTTTATTAACATTCTGTCATTGACTCACTAGAGCTCGTGAAGTATTCAAGGAGAGAAATTTGTGCAGATTTAGTCGAACCTCTATATTGGAAATTTTTCTATATTGCGAACTTTTTACTGGAACCAAGAAAATTTCACGATTTTCTTTGTAAAATTACCTCCCAATGGTGAAGTGCATTTTCTATATAACGAACATTTTCTCTTGAGATTCAATATTTTTCTTCCTATTTTTAAAGTATTGTATTTCTGGACATTTCAAATTATTCTCTCATTTTATGGTAGTCATATATCTTGAACTGGTTTTATAAAGCCCTAACTCACCGAGAGCAATAGAATTATAGGCGTTTTATCCAAGAAGTGAAACCTTCAACCCCCTTTGTCCACTTCACTAGAAACATCTTTGATGTCCCCTTTCACACTTAGTGGAGTTGTCTCACACCCCCCATGTTCTTGAACTAGTCTCCGTTCATTTGCAGTATTAATCAGTCGTACTGGTAGCTTTGTTCCTAGGAGCGTGAAAATGTTTATTCATTAATTTTAAAAAAAAAATTATTTTCTTAATGCTACAAATACAGTGACCTCGACAGTGATAATGTATATTCCTCCTCATGCTTTTTTCTTGTTGTCTTTGCAACTCTTCCTTTTTGTTCTGATGGGTAAGATATTTAAAATAAATATATATTAATTCACAAAATGATGTAAATTATTACTTTTCTTTTAATAAAAAGTGTTTATGGATTTAAAATTTGTTTTATGTAGTTTATAAAGTATATTGAAAGATGAACTATACAACGAATTTTACATATAACGAACTTTTTTTCGGGATTTAGCTACTTCGTTAAATAAAGATCTGTAATATAATAAAGAATTGTATATATTCCACCATTTAAATTCAAACTTAAACACAGTAAACATAATAAAATACATTTAGATCGTATCATCTAATTTAAATACAACGAAACTCTTAAATGCTGATAATTTGTATTCGATAATGACTACTTTACTGAATTTATATTTAACCATGGTTACTTACTTATTACTTGTTTACACTTTAAGTTTCTTCACGTAATTTATTGGTAATAGTACATCCCTCAGTGATACAAAGTAGAAGGGATCATACAACTTTTTCGAAAGTGAACTTAAATAAACATCATTCCCTAGTAGCTAACGATTAACCATCGACCAGAACGAGAAAGCAATCCTCGAGAAACATTTCTTTTTAAAGAAACATCAGTCGTAGCACTAAAGCATGGATGAGAAAACAGCACGCAGAAACATAAAGAAACAAGTTCGATTGAATCCAGATTTAATGACCGCTAACACAATGGATCAAGCATCCGCAGGGCAAGTAAGCTTTTCGAAAGTCTAGCGGGTCTTGATCCTGAGGGATTTAAAAATTTCAGTTCGCGCTCCTTCGGCTCACGTAGCAACACTCTGAGGAATAGGAAGAACTCGTTTTATCTTCTGGCAATCGGATACTTTTGGTAAAAGGGTTGTGTTAGTCCGTATTGGTTTTCCGTCAATTGCGAAAGCTTACGCTTTTAAAAAATATCATTGGATAAATTTATCTTCAAATATAGGTGAGAATGCGTTAAGGAAAAAGGTATGGATAAAAGTATTGTTTTGAAAGGTATTTATAAGTACTAAAAGCTCTTCAAGTTTGATCAATTTATATTTCGATTGAATTTAAAAATAAATTTAAAATTATTTCTTCATTATTTAAAATTATATATTTTCATGATTTGTAATTATTTCTTCATAATTGAAAATTATTTCTTCTTTATTTAAAGTTATGACTTAATTATTTTTTTCACTTTTTGTGTTATATGTGTGTAACATATTTGTAATTAAAATATACTAAGTAAATATTTTCCCTATTATTAACTTAGGTGCTCTACTGTTATAAGCTTCTTAATTGTTTTAACTAACACAAATAACTGAAAAAAAATCATCATATGTAAAGCTGTTCTATATTTATAATTTTTATTGAAATTCTTGAGCATTAGTTTAATTTAGAAAAGGAAAGGCAATAAAATGTTGCTTTAATCATGATATTAATTTTAAATTGTAAGTAATGCGAAAATAAAAATAACTTCGATTTATTTTTATTTTCGCATTACTTACAATTTAAAATTATCATCTTTTTTTATATATAATTCCAAACAATCTGATAATCTTTCTAATTTATCAAAAATTTTCATTGCATATTTTATGCTATTTTATGAAACCTTAATATAACTTATTTACATGCAGCAGTAACAGATATTTGTCTGGAATGTTTTAATCTGATAAAGAAAGCTTTATTCCAAATTGCTGATTACATTTTCTAGCAATTTTATAGATTTTCTAGAAGCGATTTTAATAAAACTGAATTATTGAAAAAAAATCTTTATTTCTATAAATAAAAAAATAGAAGCAATCTTATGTTTAATAAAAATATAATAACACATTACTTGAACAATTCTATAATTTCGCATATTTTGTTACCATCCAATCTAAATTTCTTGTAAGCTTTCTTAATGTTTAAATATAAAAAAATGTCATTTGTTTATGTTTTTCATAGATATATATTTGAATTAACTTCAACATTTTAAAACAATTTAAATGATCTCTAGAATTATGATTACACAAAATTACATAACTGCAGAAAAGACTAAATGTACTTTAAACATTTTTAACTAGAAAAAATAAGTTTGAGCTTAGAAACTTGATTACAATATCTTATCAATTATTGACGACGAGACGTAATACAATCTGCATTTTCTAACAAATGTATGCTAATACACAATCAACAAAATATATAATACAATTAAAATAACAATAAAATGCTATTTATTCATTTCTCATAATAAAGGAAACAATTTAATAATCCTTAGATTCTATACATAATTATTTTCAGAACGAAAATGTAATTTTAATCGAAATTAGATAATTCAAAATCCCACTATGTGTCCTGAACGGTATTCTGTAGTTATATACAATGAAATAAATTCTTTATTTTACATCATAAGTTATTTAAAAATTTTCAATATATTTTACGGTAATAATTAAACGAATATGTAAAATATTTGTGCTTAGATAAATACAGCATCGCTTAGAAATAAATTTGCCTTATTCAGAATTGAATTTTATATTTTGTATGACAAGCGTACATTCATATTTTCTTAATACAAATACAATTAGAAGCTATACTACAAATTATATATAATTACTATTTCCTTCATTTGGAATATTAGATTTGTAAAAATTCTCTTTCTCTTTGGCAGTTAAATAGCTTCGCCATGAATGTGATAGTTTACAATTGAATTTTCCAGGGTTTCATAATTTAAGTTTGGAGACCTTGTTTGATAAAATTATGATACGTTTCAAGATAGTCCTTTGATACAAACTTAATTAATATTTAAATTAATATACATTTTTAGTTATTCATTCCTTTAGCTTTTAACATATAAATGTAAAGGTATCAAAATGAAATATCTCTAATCTTTCATAGTATGTGTGTGTGTGTTTACGTATATATGTATAGGTAAGTAAATATGTATGTATGTAAATGTAAATAAATACATACATATGTATATAAATGTAAATATATACATACATGTATATAAATGTAAATATATACATACATGTATATAAATGTAAATATATACATGTATGTAAATGTAAATATATATATATACATGTATATAAATGTAAATAGATACATACATTCCGAGTCCTGCTATAAATTGATACAATTAAAAATGAGTTAAAATTAAGTATAATCAGATTTACAATTAAATCTTCTTAAAGTTTTATTTTACTTCTCTATGTTTAACACATTGTACCTTCAGCTCAAAATAATCTGCTTTTTGAATTCACACGGGCTAAGGTCTCATTGGCTAAACATCTATTGAGGCACACACTATCGTTTTGAGAATTTTCATTGCTGCTTTCCTTTAAGAACGTTTAGCCCTTTTCAAATTGGGATACCATTTTTTGCACACCTTTGCCTCTAATACTGACTACAATATAGAATGGATTTAAATTGGTCTGTTGAAAGGCCAAACGTAGTGTTCTATTAAGTCCAGAACATTCTCTTTCTACTTCCACTAGGTCGTATTCGCCGTATATATAGGGGCAGACTCAAAGTGCAATTGTTTCCATTGAAAAAGTATTTCGGAGGGGCATTATTGGTCCTGTAGTAGTGTTTTGATAAATGTTTCAATGATTTTCACTTCTTCTGGCAAAGAAACCCTGAAATGCTTTTATAGCTACCACCCCACTAAACCATTATTGAAGGAGGAGGATGAGATTTCTACAAGAATATTTCCTTCTGTTTTGCTTCTTGAGCAATCCTTGCATATATGTGGTCATTCTAGTGGTTGAAAGATTCTTTAACCCCTTGCTTTCCAGACTGCGCTTTCTAGTATCCCCAGAAATTCCACATTTCTGGAGATACTGACTTTGACGTAACGAAGCACATTTCAATGTTCCTTTTGAAACAGACTAACGCGCACATCGTTCGTGTTTCGTTCTGCTTTCTTAAGTTTGTACAACTCATATTGTTGTTTATTTTAAATTTTTCTTGCCAATATGGCATCATCATTGAATTTCAACGATAGTGATAGTGAATGAGAATATTCGCCGGCAAACGATGAATACGACAGTAAATCTGAGATGAATTAATCTATTTGTGATGAAGAAGATGAATAAAAGGAGCAAAAAGGACAATAAACTAATGCAAATAACATTCAAACAATTCTAAAAATGTTTGTAATTTTATTTAAATTTTCCTAATTTTTCCAATGTCTGTAACCCAGACATTTTGAAGCTTAACTTTTATAATTTTATACAATCCCACCCCAAAAAAGAAAAACTATATTCTGATGTTAGCTGTGCTGGTTACACTGGTTGTATACCTAAATAAGCCATGTATACACATAAGGTTACAATGGGATTTTGTCCTACATATAGCATGTATCCACTAGTGGTTACATAATACACAATGAATTAATGTCAAAAGTATTTTCTCCGGTGAACAGAATTACTGTGTGGCAGTCTGTGAGTGTGCATTCGCAGCAATGCTTTTATTTTAAGGCACCTCTAGCGCTTTAATTCCTTTGTAAAGAAATTACCATTTATTTTTCAATGTTGCCTTGATCTAAAGTCATCATTTTTTATTAGACACATTGTTCTCTTTAACACATTAATCTGTTTAGTAAGAAGAAAATTCTTTCAATAAGGATTCTAACGAGAATCCTCACTTTGAATGCTGAGCTGGAACTCACACCGAGCTGACGAAAGCTGGTATTCGCATTGTTGTCTAAATGTTTAAGAGCCTTAAAAATCACCGATTGGCAGTTTTCTTCCTTCCTTTCTTTCTTTTGATAGAGAGCAATATCTACTGGGCACTTCTATTCAGTGTTAAATCTCTGACTGGTTTTGAACATGTGTGAAAGGTAAATGAAAAATGTTGCACATGAATTTCAACGACGAAGTTTAAAATCATGTGCTAAGTTTGATTCCCAGCAGACGATCTCGAATCTTTGCTGTAGAGCTTATAGCACGTCTTGATATATATACGTGTATGTGAGTGTTTGTATTTGTATCCATATGCATACATATATGTTTATGCGTGTATAGTTAATTATCCTCTTCTAAATAGACAGGAATTATTTGAACATATATATATATATATGTATATGTGTGTGTGTGTGTGTGTGTGTGTGTGTAAATGTACATAAAGTACGAACTCAGCTATCCTGTTTTAGTTGTGCGTACTTACATAATACTAAATCTTTCTTCTTAAGTGATATATATTTTTTGCAATATAGTTTCTATATCTGACGATAATAGTAAGCATAGAAAGATATAAAAATTATTTGCGATAATAGTAGATTAATTTTGTAAAATAATGTATATAAATGTTCTTATTATCCAAAGGATGTAGAAATCAAATTATCATTGTCATGAGCCCTATTAACAGCTATATTCAAGACGAGTTAGGAGATCGATTCCTTATTTCCGCCAAGATTTATCACGCAAAAAAAGAAAAAGAAAAGAAAAGAAAATGAAAAGGAAATGAGTGCTTATTGAATTGAATTAAGGTTCTGTACTCGTCAGGCTATTAAAGTTAAGAAAGCAAGACTTCTCTTATTACTTACTAATGATATTTCCTTTTATGCAACTCCATCGCCAATGGATTTAATACAGGTCTAGATTGATTTTACCAATAAACCACAGTAAACATATTTGGGTTGTAAAACTTTAACAATTTCTTGATAAAGTGAACATTTCTTAGAATTCCTACTTGTTATTAGGAAACAAAACACTAAAAAAGTTTCGGTTTAGGATTTAAAATAAAATAGTTCGTAGTTTTTGTATTTTTTGTTCATGATGTGAAAGAAAGTGAGAAAAATTACGTTTTCAATTAAAATGTTTGGAATGTATTTAAAATATGTTTGCTTTCATGTTAAGGGAAAATGAAAATGTTTACTTTCTCAAGAAACATTTAATGCTAATATAATACATTTTCCAAAGCATTGTGCATGTTTTACTATAAGTTTTAACATAAATTTGTAATTATATAAGGTAACATTTTGTTAATATATATATAAAAAAATCATCAAAACATTAATGTGACTCCACTGTTTAAATATATTTAAAATCTTTATAGTATTACAGGTGAAACAATTCAATAAAGTACTTTTAAATGAATTACCAATAAGAGAATGCATTGAAAGACAACGAGCTCCAGAATATAACTCCTCATTTTCGAGATTGAAATTAAAATATAAGCAAACTATTTAACTATAGTCCCTAACTATTACAAATAATATGATATTTATGTCTTAGATCTCAAGAAATCACAGTTGATGAGATAAAACTATTGTACACCTTAAGAAATTTAGCATTTGAAGAGTAATTTGCATACGCATTTTAAGTAAATATTCAATAGAGATGATTGCTCATTGTTAAGAAAGCTTGATCTTATTTCATTACGACTAAAGATTTTCAAATAAAGACGTTAAATAGCTTATATCAGTTTCCAATATATTTCTGTTCAGAAAACACTTGTTGTGTTCCTTATAAATCCTTGCAATTAGGTATGCACGCTTTTATAAAGATGTTCTGAGATCAAAATGAACATCATTAAGCGTAGCAAGTAAACAAATTTGTAAATGAATTAATTTCATCTTTTTCTTTCTTTTCTTTCTTTTTTTTCAAATGATTTAACTTAGTCTAGACATTGAATTAGTGTGTATTAGATGAAAAAATATTTAAGCTGACTTTTTATGCAAGAAGTATTTTTCATTATCTTGCATGCAACCAATTTTTTTATTACAACTCTTCTGAAATATATCATAAGTAAACGCGTAATTTTCCCAATCAATAGTCTACATTTTATCGTAAACATGATTTCTTTTTACAGAATTTCTTTTTCATAAAGAAATATATTTTAAATCATTGCAACAAGTACCTATTAAAAATATAAACTATACACAATGTTTATGGAACTATGTATTAAAATTTTAAAGGCTTAAAGTATAGGTGGTTTTTTTCTTGTATAAAATTTAAGAAGTAATGTATTTTAATTTCACAGATTCCTTTCATTTGTCCTCTCCTCCCTTTTCTAACTGCCAAAAATTGACTGAAAGAAGCTACCTTTGTCCCATAAAACGAAACTAAGAAAACAGTTGAATAAAACAATTATACTTCTGCCGATCCTTTAACCGAATCAGTAGTTTCGTTAAAAATTAATACCAAGAAAGAAGGATTTTTTTTAATATTAAGGCAAAAAAGGGTAAATAAGTAAATGTATATCATTATTTATTTCGGGATTTTTTTTTTGTTTATTGTGATTTTATTTCATTCAATACATTAAAACAATTACAAATTTCAAACCCCCTTTTGAAAATAATAACGATGAGTTAGTAAACTCTTTATATAAATGTTATTTTTCATTGACAACGAGCAGTCAAAACAGTAATTTAGACCAGTTATTATTTTCTGAGGAAGTTGAATTATTATGCTTTGCGTTTAGATATTCAAGGTCACTATTTCAGTGCTACGTATTTAGGATATGTAAGTCATTCACTTGAAGTTGACAATTCAGAGTAACTTCCCTCAAATTGCCCTTCCATCTCTTAAAGTAGTGTCACAAGTTTAGTATAATGAACATTTGCAGTTGTTAATTATTTTGAAGTTGCAACAGTTTTCTTATCAGTATCAGTACCTTTCGCGTTGTGATTTACTGCAGTTTCTTTCATGCAATATTCTTTTTATGAATCACTACACTGAAAATTAAGGGATATACATAAACAAAATACTCAACTTTGGAAAACTTAATCCTTTAGAGATAATTAATTAATTAAAGATAATCAACCGCAAAATTAATTATATGCTCTGTTAACTTAAAATAAATAGTCAAATCGTTTTCTAAGGTCTTCATTAACATACACTTACCATTTGACATCAACTATTTTTTCGGAACTAAAAATACAGTCTTCGCATTCCGCTGAAAATGCAATTTCTGCTATAAAATTATTCACCTTCCCCACAAAAATACTCATCATATAACCCGTGCTGCCATATATCTTGGAAGAGTAGATTTAAAAGAATATACCTGCTAAGAGTATTCTTAGAGTATTCGTAAAAATGATTATTCTCTGTAATTTTAAAGTGTGTGTGTGAGTGGTACTTATATATACCGTCGGTAAATAAAAAGTTAAACTCATGTTTGTTTTTTTTACACTAACTGTACAAAATAAAAGAAAACCACAAATTTCAAATCTACTTCGATGTCGGTTATACTTTCAAAAATTAAACTATACATCCGATCTTCATTAAACGTGATCATCTTCTAAGCACAAAAATAGGAAACATTCAATTACTTGTGAGAAATTATGTTGAAGATATATTTTAATTTAAAATGTGCCATCTCTCTTTATTGAGAAGGAAGAGAGAGAGAGATCTACTACATAACTCATTTTCTAACCTTTCTTTATTTTTAATATTATTAATAGCAATGCAAAAGTGAGTGAGCCCTTTTTTCCTTCTCTCGTGACAATACAAGTTATGCTTACATTAAAATATTTTTTTCAGAACTAGCAATGTTTATGTGTGTGTGAAATTAAACTTTAGAATTTTCTTAATTAAAAGGTTCATTTAATATTATTCTTGTGATAATTTTGGATTTGAGTTTATATATATACACGAGAATAGTACATATTAATTAATAAGTTAAGAAAAATGTTGAATTTTTAAGTGACTTTTTATTTGAATCTCTAAAAAAACTAAGTAAATTTTATTTCAACAATAAATATTTTTCATTAAATAAATTGCTCATTAGATAAAATTCTTAAGTAAGTTTTATAAATGTTTTGAACGAGATTATATTTTCAGTTAACGAAATTTTGTAAATTCTTGTTATATAAATTCGAAGAAGGTTTTTTTTTTAATATTAAAAATTAATAAATAGTTGTGGGATTTATGAAAGGTATTTACTTAATTTGTTTCAAGTATGCCAATAATATTACAAATTGTATTTTTTTTGAGAAAAATGTAGCAAAAGGCTCATCTAATATCATTATTTTATCCTTTTATCCTACTTTGGCACAAACCCAACAAGTAAATGTACCACAAATTTAATATTCCGCTTAGAAAACTATTGCTATTTCAGGTTTGTTAAGTTAATTGTCAGATATCTTTAACACTGTACGTCTTTTTTGTTGTTAAAATGCATAATTTACCATTGTATGTACACCGTAGTTTTCAAATAAAGGAAGACATTTTGTTGAAATGTGACAAAATAATTTTTATACGTTATTCTTTAATTTAAAATTAGTAAAATTTCAAGTTCACAGTGGATCTAAAATATCCATTAGTTAGAAGTGTAACTGATTACTTGAAAATGAAAAATCTGCGTATAAAACATCTCTAAAAATATAAGATAATTCTAAAAAACTTCATAAACCTATTGAATATTTAATTAATATACATATATGATTTGATATTGTAATATAACTTTTTCGTTTATTATATTCAAATAAAAAAAAAACTTCACATTTCTGTTATTAACAATGGAATTTCAATTTAAATTATTTTGAATATTCCTAGGTGTTTTTCATATTTATATATATCAAGACAACTCCACTTTCATTAATATTAAACATTAATTATCTGAGGTGTCCAGTATTGCTCTCGAAAATATATTCGGCCCTTCGTAAATAAAGAGATTGGATTTCTGGATGTTATGAAAACAATACGCTCAGAAAGCAGTTTCGCAACTTTCGTGGAAGACCGTTGATATATTTCCCAACTCAAGATAATACCTTAAGTGTAAACATTTCTTGTTCGTTAAGTGTAAGTATTGATTATGGGGTAATTTTTCTAAGCAATTCTATTATTTTCCAACAATTTAAAGATTAATATCACTTGTGTAAATTATTATTCAGTAAGCTAATACTGCTTTTAAATGTAGGAAGCATCTTTGTGAAAACAAAGTGGAATACAATGTGAGCTTATACCTTGCCATGAACAATTTTCACAGTTAGGCTATATTTTAAATACAAGATCTTATTCATTAACTTTGACTCCATTTCAGTATTTTTTTTAAACTGCTATTAAATGTACACAAGCTGTAAAATAATTTTTGACATATTCATTAGTTTGTCGTGTCAGCTTTTTATAATGGCAATGTTAGCTTTTTACTGAAAATTTAGTTATGTTTGTGGACATGATCTTTAATGTAACTGTGAAGCAGGCATTTATGCTATACTATTCTGAAAACAGTTGAATTATTTTTTCTATTTTCTTAAATTAGGTATATTTGGCATGTTAAACATTTCTGATACGAGATAAATATACTCGTAAAAATATTCGCTGTTTCTTTCCATTGAGATGTATGTCAAAATAGAAGTATTTAAATTTTCATTTTTTCTCTCTCATTTCAATCAATCTATTTAAGTAACATATAACACTTAGCTGTGATTTTATAGGATTTCTGTAAGTGGTATATATTTATTTTGTACATTTTTATGCATTATTTATGACTATGGGCTATACATTAATCGTATAAATGGGCTATGCATTAATTGTATAAATGGGCTATGTATATTAACTGCATATATAGCCTATGTATATTAATTATGTACATGGGCTATGCATATTAATTGTATACATGGAATATGCATTCATCGTGTACATGGGTTATGCATTCAGCGAGTACATAGACTATGCATATTATTGCATATAATAAGGCTATGTATTTTTGGGCAGAGGGAGCTATATATTAAGAGACTAGTCCAAGTAAATCCTCCAGGTACTCAGTGTGTTTGTTAACATTGTCTATGAACTCATTCTTTGCATCTGTTTGCTTGTGTGAGAAAGCATAGTTTACATTTATCAGGTATAAGTTTTCTAAATATAGAACAAATTTAATTTTTTACTCATATAGTATAAATTCCTTGGTTACGTATTTCTTTGGGTATACACAACATATTGGGTAGGTATCAGTTATTTTTTATGTTTCTCCAAATAGAATCAGCGACTAAAATGAAATGTATTTTTCTTCATATTTAGAATAAGAAGTAATTATCAGTAACAGAACAGCTGATAAAGGCGTATTTATAAAATTTACCGAAAGGGAAAAAAACAAATTAATTGAAAATATAAGACCTCTTGCACACATAAATTGCCTTTTTATAATTCTTCCACTTATTGTAAATGTTATTGTACACACATTCAAAGAAACTAATTATCTGTGGAATTTTCGTAAGATTTTAGAGATATCAAGTAATTTAACGAAATTATTCTTATATAAATTGGTATGAAAAACAACTTTTGTTATTTTTCCTCTCTATGCTTTCCAAGAAAGAAATCAGCACATTACGAACAAAAAATTTAATCATTTCTTTCATGTTCTATATAGAAATAATTTATAACAGATTAACGCACACACACACAGACACTGTATCGAAAAATAAATTCTAGATTGAATCATTCTATTTTATTTTTATTTGTGGATCCTTCAAAACATGTGTTAACTTTGTCGGACAAAAAGTCAAAAACACATAAAAATAAAATAGAAAACTGTGTTTATCTGAGAAAAAGATGTGCAGTGATATTTCTCCGCCTTCCTTTTTCGTCCTGCCAATATATCGCCTTTTGCCGTTTAATGGTGCAGAAGAACTCTATTTCTGCGCTATATCACTTCTGTTCTATTTGTGGAGGTTCGCCTATATCAGCCAACTGCCATTCGCTGTTTTCGTATCAGGTGTTCCAAATGTGGCAAAATGAGAAGCCTGACCTTGGTAGTAGTATTTATTGATCTCACCATTTCGTAAAAGAACATTAACCATTAGTAAAATTATTTTAGATCTTCTGAAAATTATCTACATGTTGATGATTGCGTATAATATGAGTATTTTTGGAAGTAGAAAGTGATTAATCTAATAATAAGTCAACCATTTATTTAAAAGAAACTAGATCTCCCAGCAATTTAGATTCCTTTTATGTTTTCTTTCTGAAAAAGAAATGAAATTGTATTAAATGAGGTTTATTTTTACACCACATTTACGTGAATTTAAAATTAGAAAAAAATAAGAAGGTTACATTTGTAGCGTATTTTTAAATAGTGGATTTTCTACACACAATATTGAAAAAATCCATATAAAATGTCTGTTTAAAAGTAACACAACCATTTTTTTAAATTAAGTTGGGAAGAGCATTAAATATTTAATTCGTTAAAGCTAAAACAAATTACTTAAATATACCAATGTAGAAACAGTCTTGTAGTATTTTTTTTCTCAGAGTTTCATAATTTCTTATTAATCTTACGCAAAAGATATATTATTATTTAGAAAACTATTGCCTGATTAGTAATATTTATAATAATATATTTTTACCTCGAACACACAAATTTAAAAAATGTAAAATTGAACCTTCCCATTTTTTAAAACGCTATGTAATATGTGTTGTAAATAGTTAGAACTATTTATGGAGATATATATCATGAACAGCAAATATTTAAAATTAAACATTAATAGTTGTTCCTTGATCATTCCTTACTGAAATGCGTCAGAGTTTCATATTTTGTAGGTTTTTTTTTAAATTTACTGCTAGTATTAATCATGAAAGTTAAATATAGCTTACATATAATTAATTTTAAAATATTACAGCCTTATATGCTACTTTTGCATAACATGATTTTATAAGAGACGCATGAAATTTTTTTAAAAAAATTATTAACACTAGAAGTAATAAAAAGTTTTTAAGAAAAGTACATTTTAATCCTTAATTCCTAACAATAGACTTTTTATTTATTATGTAAGCAATTAGAAATGAATTCAAAATATATTTGCTATATTAATATATACAGTGTGGCAAATAAGTTTTAAGACTTCGTTCATTAAAAGAAACAGAAAAACAAGAAATTAATTCCCGATTTGGTTTTTTATTCAAAATAGGACCCTCCGGCTTCAATGCATTTGTTATAGATATTTATTAAGGAATCGAACGAGACTGTTGTAAATCGCTTTGTGGATGGCTAGCAAAACATGCATCGAAGCTATTTGTAAGGTCTAAATATCTTCAAAATAACATCCTTTAAATTTCATTTTAAGTTTCGGGAACAAGGGGTAGTCCCAGGGTGCAAATCCAGGTGAATACGGTGGATGGTTGAACACTAGTCATTATTTTTTCCAAAAATCGACCAACAAGGAAGGGTACGGGTGTTTTCTTAACACAAACACTAACTGCTTTCAGTCTCTTTTTTGGACGATTGCGACGAATTTGGTACCAAAAACCAAAAAAGCTAAGTTAAAAAAACCTGTTTGTTTGTCCAGTTGGAAAAATTTTTTGTGGGGTAAAACCCCCCAAACGAAGAATGTAATAACTTGTTTTGATTTAAGAAGAATTTTCCTTTTTTTTTGGCGCGTGATTTTCTGCTTCCATTCCGCACTTTTTGGTTTTGTTTCAGGGGCATATTGAAAAATAGGGTTTTTCATTAAAAAATGAACTTCAAGAAGTTTGGGTCTTTTCCGCTGAAATGATGTATCTGAATTTCACTTCCCCATTGGTTTTTTTTCAGGGGAAAAATTTTGGAACAAATTTAGCGCACACTTTATAGTTTTGCCTAAATCTTCTGCAGGGGTTCGAATTGTTTCTTTGTTAAATGTATAAAGACTCTGATCATTTTTTGACACAACGATTTTTTGCCCGAAATTGTTTTTTCTCAATAATTTCAGATATTCTAGATGAAATTTTTTCCCATTAATCTGATCATTTTTTTACCACATCTATTCCTAAAACAACTTTTGCCCCAAAAAAAACGTTTGATCCTTAAACAACAGTCGGCGTAAACTTGTTTCATAGGTTAGTATGTTTCCGAAGTATTTTTACCGAGTTTTGCACAAAATTTTATTGCAGCTTTTTTCTCCATCTTAAAAGTTCAACATGAAAAACATTCACTTCTGCAATGGACTCTCGTCTTCTATCCTCTTGAAATAACAACTTGTTCGCAGTGTGTCAGAAGAACATGGCATTTTGACGCATGCGCATTTGTGCTCAAGACACTCATACAGCATGCGCTCTGGGACGAGTCTTAAAACTTATTTGTCGCACTGTGTATATCAAAGTATGCTATATTTTTTAAATGTTGGTGTATTTTCAAATATAATTTTTGATATGTTATAAAACGCAAAGAATTCTAAGGAAGTAAAAAAAAATAATTTAAAAACTTTTCTTTAAAAACGTTTAAAATTTTTTAAATTTTTTATTCTCTTTGCCACCGGGGTATATAACCAGGCCCAAATTTTCGGGTGAGTGCCCTGGGCTTATATCCGTCCTTACAAAGTACGATTACTCGCTTTGAGCTGCTATCACTAGAAATATTCCGAAAGCTTTGGAATGCAATAGAATGCCCTTGACAATATTTGTGGAGGATTTATCTGTTTCAGAGAAAAATTTGGTTATTTGTGCCTCCCCCCGCCCCTCAATATACCGCATAAAATCCAAGTAAAAAGGGGCCTAGGAGTGAATCGCGTTACTTTTAAATAGCAGTTAAGGGGTTAAGAAAAAATGACGGAAAAAGTTTTAAAAATAGCATATATATAATCTAAAAGGAATGACTTCTATTTTTTTTTTAAATAAAAATTTACTTTAAACCATCTTAGTTAATATTTAACATAAAATATTTCAGAGCTAGCATTTACTTACTAACTTCCAAAGATAAATTAGCGGGGAAAAATTTAAATTCTATCCATTGCAAAATTTTGAAATAAAATTTAAAACTTTATCCGCCTCAAATTGGGCACCCCCTAGAGGGCGTATAATCTACTAGGGGAGCGAGTATATCAAAAGTCGAAAAATAATTAAAAAAAATTAATTTAACGAAAAGGGAAATTTGAGCAAAATACTTTTTGAGATAATAAACAATATATTTATACAATAATATAGAAGTTTTAAATGTATCAGTACTCTCTATTTTTGACTTTAAATTTATCAAAATTAATTAAGGGGTAATTAGTAATGACCCCAGGTTGTCCCTACAAAATTTTTCTGCAATTTAATACCTGCTAGATAATTTGCGTTTTTAGTTAAAGTTGTATTGTAACTTAAGCGTCAAAGTATTATTGAATTCAATACATTTTTATTTAGAAGGAGGGGGGCAATCAAAATTATTATTGAAAATTGTTTAAAAAATTGAAAGTTTGAGAAGCACGTTTTT
>BMAV01004020.1:0-17254 GCA_019973955.1 Trichonephila inaurata madagascariensis
GTTCACAGGTATGTAATTTTTTTAGATTATTTATAGGTTTATATATACTGAAATGAGTTTTTTGAAAAAATTAAAAAATTTTTTAAAATTTTTATTGAAAAGGGTCAAACTCACTGTTTGAAAAAATATTTTAAAAAATTATGAAAAATTCAAAATTACAAAAAAATTCTTTTCGGTATAATGAGAAAGGTGTTTTTAATTGTATAAAAATTTTTAATTGTAAAATAAAGTTTTTTGAAAAAAGGGAATCGAAAACAGCCAATTTAACATTGTCGGTATAGAAAGAGATAGAAGTTTCCTACTCCCCTTAAATATATATATATACATGCTTTTGTTTATGTTTGAAGCTCATTATTTTGGTTTTATATTTTCTTTAGGCAGAATTTTTTTTACAATTTTTCAATTACTGAAATATTAATGAATTTGTCAATATTCGTAATATTTGTTGACACATACAAAAAAAACTATTCCTTATCGTTTTCTCAGAGCTTTTGAATATCTTATACTTTTAACCATTTTTGCCAATTGTATAGCCCTAGCTGTCTTCACCCCTTTTCCTTTTGGGGACTCCAATTCAGTAAATGCCACATTGGTAAGTGTACTTTGTTTTTCCAGTCTGCATTTTTAAACAATTTACTTCCTTCTATATTTATAAATGTCACAACATGCATACTTAAATTTGCGAATGGTTCTAGATCTGTGAAATCTAAGTATCAGTTCATTTAAATGGGATAAATTAATGGAATTATAAACATTGATCCTTTTACAAATATGTTTCCCAGTTTGTTTTTGGGAAGATGCTCCGATGGGTTAAGGTATCCGATCTTGGAACCTGTTTTTGCAAAAGGTATAAATGAAAAATTTTTATGATATTTAGTGTCACTTAGATTGGGAAAAAGTATATAAAATTTTTTTTAAGAATAACAATAAAAATTATTTAAGAATATTTTTAAAAAAATGAACATGAATGACCCATTTTCAAAATAAATTTTCCCCTTTTTTGAAAAAGGGTTCTATTTAAAAATATTTTTCCTGTTATAGTTTTAAACCCCTTACAAAGGTTAACTAAAAATTTTAAATATATAACTTAGAAAATGGTTTATTTCCATTTTAAAAACAGAGGGGAAATTTAAAAAAAAAACCCGATAATTATTTCAATCGGTGTAAACCCAAAATAATGTTAATTTTCCAAAAAATTTAAAAACCCGACTCCTGGGGAAAATTTTATTTTTTTTAAGCAAAATATGATTATTTTAGAAGCATTTTTTATAAAAGGAGAACATTTTGAATAACGGTTATTCTAAGTTAATTTTTTGCCGAAATATTGTATTTAAATAATTTTTTTTTGTTTAAATGTCCTTACAACAATTTTGTACATATATTTTAATCTAAGTGACACTAAATATCATGCAAATTATCTATTTATGCCTTTTTAAAATCATGGTTCTGAACGTAGTCGGATATCTTAAGGTAACCGACTACGTTCGGAGCTGTGATATTGCAAAAGCGTATAAAAGAATAATTTTTGATTTTTAGTGTCAGTCGTTTAATATACATATAAATACAAATAGGGGAAAAGATCTATGTGTGAAACTTATTTAAAGGAACAATTTTTAAAAAAATTCTTGGAGGGAAACACTACATGAGATCCTAGTTCTTCCGAGACAGCATGCGGTTGCTGCCTTAGTCGAGAAACCGGGCACGACTGTCCTGAGGGTCCCCAACGAATACTAAAGGTCCTTCCCTCTCCAAACTGTGTTTTGTGCAGAAAGAATTCCCTAATGAATGCTGAGCACCTCGAGATTTTTCCTGCTGTCTCTGGTAACATCTACGATACATACTGGAGAGCCAAGAACAGTATCAAGATCTGCAATCTGATTGAATTTCTGATGGTGTTTATGCTTTTTTTTTTTTTTTCATTTTTGTTTTAGTAATTTTAATTTGTTATTCCTTATGTGTTTGCACGGTGTGTTTTCACTCCAGTAAATAATGTATTCATGCTGCTGCTAGAAATTTAAAAAATCATATAGAACTGTTGTAAGAATATTATCACTAGAAAAAAAATTATGTAAATGAATTATGTAATTATGTTCGGAATCGTGATTTTAAAAAAGCGCTTAAATGGATAATTTTCATGATATTTAGTGTCACGTAGATTAGAATATATGCATAAAAATTTTTTAAGGACATTTTGACAAAAAATTTTTTTAAATACACTTTTTTCGGAAAATTAACTTAGAATAACCTTTTCAAAAGTTCTCCTTTTAAAAATGCTTCTATTAAAAATAATATTTTGCTTATATAGTAAAACCTTTCAGAGGTCAATTGGATTTTTGGAAAATTAAAATTATTTTCAGAGTTACAAAACCCCTTGAAAAATTATCGGCGTTTTTCTTACAATTTCTCCCCTCTGTTGTCGTAAAATGGAATAAATCCAATTTCTAAGTTATATATTTCAAAAATTTAGTTCAACCTTGTACAGAGGTTTGAGCTATATACAGGCAAAATATTATTATAATAGAAGCATTTTTCACAAAAAAGGGGAATATTTTGAAAAAAGGGTCATTCTATGGTTTTTTTTTGTCAAAATATTGTACTTAAATAATTTTTATTGTAATACTTTTTTAAAACAATTTTATATAATTTTCAATCTAAGTGACACAAATATATAAATATTATCCATTTATAAAAAAATCACTTTTCAACGGTCAAACCCTTTAAAGGGAAAAATGAGACATATTTTAAAGCATCCCCCCTTTTGAAAAATTTTTCAAATGAAAAATTTTCCCTATATATAGTGGAATGTTGCAAAAAATATTTGGAAAATTCAGATTATTTTCAGAGTTACGATCAATTGAAATAATATTACAATCAATCTTTTTGCTAATTTTTTTAATATTAAAATATGAATGAGTCCACTTCTAAATTATATATTTCAAAAATATTAATGTGACTGAGTGATGGTAGCCAGTTGGGCCGAACTCGTGACTTCACGGGTTCGAGGGGGGCCATTGAAAAACCGGCCGTAGAGGGCCCAAGCCGTTAAATTTTTGAGGGGGGGAGTTAAAGAGAGGATGCAGCTCACAAATGCTCCTGGTCACTTGGCCCAAACCCCCAATATGAAGTTTATTTAAAATATTATTATGGGGAAACCTTTTTTATGAAAAGAAATTTTTCCCCACTTCTTTTTAAAAATTGCTTTAATAATTTTTCTTGTAATAATATTTTCAATTTTATATAGTATATTCCCAAATTTAAACACTAAAAAACAAAAAATTTTTTTACATGTGTTTAGCAAAATCATGCCGTACAGTTTAAGTTAGTTAACCCTAAAATAAAACCCATCATAAAAAAATTTAGATTGCTCAGATAAAATTTAATTTTATTCAATATGCTGAATTTTCCTTTTTGTTAAATCTTCTTATTATCAATTATTTTGTATACGTAAATTTAATATGATTCATTTGAAATTATTAATTATTCTTTTCTAATCTAAATTAACTTATTGCTTTAGTTTTAAGGAGGGAGGGGAATGAAATGAAAAAAATAAAGATTGATTCTATGTTTCTGCGTTTTCCTCCCTGATTTAGGAAAATATTATTAATTATTTCTTGGAAATTTGTAAACCGCATGCTGATGGGCTCAGTTCGCGATGGTCACATGATAAAGGCTATCACGTGTTGGCGACTTAATTCAAAAATATCTTTAACTTTTACTTGTTGTTCTATTTCTAAAATTTATTAAAATTTCAAATTTCATAATCGGTTAAAGGTGCTTAGATATAAAGGAAAAAAAATTTATCAAAAAGATTTTCAAGTCCTAAGATTTTAGGAAATTTTCACAAATGGAAATCGCATTACAATCATCGCCTCCAATGTTTCAATTTTAAAATTTTTTTCCCGTAGGGGTCAATTTTTTAAGGTATCCGACTGGTTCGGGGAAAAATTTTTTTAAAAAAATTGATTTTCTGAATATTTTATTGTTTTAAAAGAACATAAATAGGTTTAAAAAAGTCATAACTATTAAATAATTTCATGTATCGCCCTTTTTTGAAAAAAAATTATTTTTAGGAAAATTTAGCAAAAATTTTTAAGTTAAGAAAAATGGGATAAATAAAAATAAATTGCACATTATGCAATTTTAACTTCATTGATATACTTCTTGACCCTTCTGAAGTGTAACAAAATGCAGGATCAAAAATATTTTAAGAAATAAATATTTTACTAGCATTTAAATTTGATGGTTATGATTTTTCGTGAAAATTACTGCATGTTCTAAGCTAAAAATGTCTGTAAAATGTGATTAAATGTAGCTGTCTCAAAACCTGCGGTTTGTTACACTCTGAAGGGCCCATAGCATATATTTTATAAATTTCATTGCATTTGATTGGATTATTTAGAAGATATCCCGTTTTTCGCGCACAAATTATCATGAAAAGTTCATTCTTCAAAAAATGAATTAAAAAAAATAATTTTATTAGTTAGATAAAGTAAATGCTATAACAAGAACTTAAAAAAACTCTCTAGTTTTATTTATTTTAGTCCTTCCTCAATAATTAATTTTTTTTTTTTTCCCTAATGACCAAACAACATCAAACACCTAAAAAGCACTTTTTCAACCTAGTTGGATACCTTAAATCCGAACAAGTCGTGTAAAAATATAGAATGCTCGAAAAATATTGCTACACTTTCAAAAATTAATTAAAAATAAAAAGATTTTCACTTACGGTTGTTAATGTTCCATAGAGAAAAAGATTAAAGTTTCTGTTTGATGAAATGTAAACTAGAGGGTGTGCATTGTCCCTGTTTTTCAACATCCTCATTTCAAAGAAGTTTCACTGCAATAAGAAGCGCAAATGTAGCTTGGCTTATCGGATTTAAATCTGGAACACATCTGCAGCATAAATGGAGCGCCATCACACTGGAGTTTGGAATTGATGAAAAAAATTCTCCGGGTATGGGGAGGGAAATCCAATATTGTGGCCACCGAAATCTCTAAACATACCACCTTTGAACTTCTTCGTGTAGGGATAAGTGAAAAATTTTGCTTATCAATCTTCAATTAGTGACAATGATTAAATGAAAAGTCAAATTACTATGGCCATTCAGATAGTTGATCTTGCAACGATTCATAGAACGTGGTTAGAAATCTCGTACAGACTATGTATTGCGCATAACTAATGGTTACGCACTTTGAATTCGTACAATAAAGCACTGTAAAAAAATTTTTTTTAAATTTTCTTTATGGAACACAAAAGTCCCAAAGTGAATATCCTTGTCTTTTTGTAATTAATATTTGAAAGTGTAGTTAAGCTTTTCGGACATCCAGTGTAATTAAACCTTTTTAAATTTGTGTTAAATCAAAATCATGCGAAAAATGTTCGAATAAAAACAGAGGTGAGTGTAACTGATTTCAAATAAATATGATTGCCCAATGTGAGTACTTGCAGAGATCGTTGACTATGAACAATACATACCGTAAAATCCGGCGTATAACGCGCACTTTGAACGCAAAAAAATGAGATCGAAACATAAGGGGGCGCGTTATACGCCGGTATAAAAACGATAGCTTTAAAAATAACAGAATAGATGAGGATTTAAAAAAAAATTTTCTTTTACACATATCGAAATATTGTTTATTTAAAAGACCTCTTTTAATAACTCTCTCCTCCTTTTTTTACCTCTTATGGACTAAAAGTGCTCTAGTTCTAGAAATATACTATTATTTCAAAAGTCTGGCATAGTATCTCAAATAAATGACTTCAAAACATAAACACGTTGTATACTAAAATTTCAGATTTCTTCTTCATGGTACGATTTAAGTAAAAAATTTTAATTTAAGGATTTTTAAAATTTTTTTTGTTTGCCTCCTATTTGTGTATACTGTGTAAAACAGATTTTGTGCTTAACATTTCATAAAAAGTTAGCCATTTTTAATTTTTTAAAGAAAAAATTTGTGAAGTGATTTTAAATTGCTGCTCCTCCTACAAACATTTACGTACACGCATGAAATTTGGTTTAAGTACTCAATTAAGTATAACAAAAGTTGGTATGGGTTTTGCGATAACACGATTGGTATATGTATAATACTTCTTTTTGTGAATCCTTATTGAAAATTCCTTAAAAAAATGTGCAAATTCTAACTTCAATTATTTTTTTAAAAAAATAAGTATAACTTTGATTCAAAAATGCATACCAACTTTTGTTACAAGTACTATTAACAATAGGTAAAAAAAAATTCAAAGCATTAGGCACAACAAAAAAGCCTTAGCATTTTAAATGAAGACAAACTAGCTATTTGACCTTCCTGAGATAAGCAAGTTTAAAGTTTTGATTTGCCATAGAGATGTGAATAAAAACGAATGTGAAAACTATCATAATTCTGCGTTTCTTAAGTTTTGAGTTTTCTAATTTTGTGAGGTTATAGAGAAAAGAATATAAATAATAATTTAGGCTAAAAAAATTAGATTTGTTTTTTTTGACCGATTTTTGTCAATTGAATCGTACTGTGTCCCCTTAAAAAGCTGGGTGCGCGTTATACGGCGAACATACCTGAAAATTAAAAAAAATGCCGCTTGAAAGTATGGGTGCACGTTATAAGCCGGATTTTACAGTACATAAATTTAAAATAACAGAAGCTTGAAGTAATTCTTAAAACCCTGCCTTTGAAACTAACTTTGTGGCCGCGGTAGCCGAGTGGTATAGGTATCGGACCGTGGCTTGTCTTGTCACGAGTTCGAGCCCATTACCACTAAAGACCCGCCGTGGGGCAGCGATGCACGTTAAATCTGTCAGAGCTGAAACGTCCTCCCGTTGGTGTGGTGTGGTAGTTAGGAGAGAGGGTGCCAGCTCAGGTGTCGTCCACGTCACTTGACCATGGTTCAAAATGACGTGGTCCGTCGCCAAAAGCCCTTGTGTAGCTAAACAGTGCGACGTTAATAATCATTCAATCAATCAATTGAAACTGACTTCTTTATGGCATTTTTAATAATCTGCTCGTGTCTTTTGACAGGAAAAAGTAGAATATATATTTTTGGTGATCTTCACCCTGGAGTGCGTGATGAAGATCATTGCGTACGGTTTTATACTCCATCCTGGTGCTTATCTACGGAACACATGGAATCTTCTAGATTTTATAATTGTAGTCATAGGGTAAGTACACTGTTTTCTCTAACTTTGTCTGTAATTATATTGATGGCCTAACATTTACATCGTTTTAATTAAAAAATATTAATTTTATTATCATTAAGGCGCATTCCACCGGACCACTCAACTTGGAACTCAAAAACCCCCCAAATTGATCTAGGGAATGAAGTCTCTGTTGCGATATAAACGCCATTTTAACCGGTTAATTTGGGTTTTTTTGACGCATTCAGAAAGTAATTTTTCCGATTTTTCCAAAAGTAAACTAATTAGCTTTGTTTTTTGCGCATGCAAAACATCTAAGACGTATAAATCATATCCGGGGATTTGGGTAAAGGTGGTGATGGTGTTGGGCTCTTATTCCTTCTCCGCGCCTCGAGGTTCGGTCGTGAAAAAATTCTTGAATACAAAAGAAACCAGCCCAATTGAAATTCATCGTCAGTTTTGTGGGTCTATAGGCCGAACTCTAGAAAACGATGGTCTCGCTGGTGACGTTTCGAAGGTGGTCAAAGTGTCCTAATAAAACGCAGCGGGTAAAAATCCTCATCGATGACTTTTTGGCGGGGGCGTACTGATGGAGAGCCTTTTGCTTCAATTACGGAGTGAAACCTTTTTCCCGCATATCCGATCCTTGTGCATGGATTGTCATTTTTTAACGCAAGGCCCAAAGCGTCTGTCACATCTGGTTCCTTCACAGGCGGAAGAGTTAAACGACAAAGGATCAAGTTGATCCCGATAACAAATGTCTCAATTCTAATGGTGGCTATTTGAAAAATAGTGAAACATTGCTGTACTTGTTCCAATAGATATGTTCCTGAAATGTGGTTCTTTTTTTTTAAAAAAAGGGAAACTTATTTTTTTGGATGCGCCCTCATTTTTAATCTTGCAACCAAAGTTACGATGATTCTGGTAAACTTATTGACAAAAAATTTTTTATGAAATGATAAAAAAAAAAAATTTTTATACTGATACTTTTCGAACTCGGGGAAACTGGGCATATATTAATGGTGTTTATCCCCCCTTTTGAAACAGCATGCACACATCTACAGAGACTTTTTTCTAGTTTTTGATAGGTGACGATATAAATTGATTTCGAGAGTCCATCATAGCTGGTGTGTTGGCAAAGAGCTTAGTCGATTTAACTGCATTCTAATTCGTCCCTGAGGTGTTCTGTGGAATTTACTTTGGGTCTCTGAGAAGCCCACTTCAGTTTTGAAATGTATTTCAATGTATTTCAAAACAATTTTTTAAAATTATCTTCCTGACGATTTGATACCGCTAGGCCGCCATCTTGTATTCCATTCCAGCGACAACAAGTGCTGCTTAGCATGATTCCTTTATCGCGCCAAGTAGCACGTGGCGTCATGCCCCGTGATATCAAACTAGCACCGAAAAAACTCTGGTTTAACACGCATATTGTCATTTCGCAATAAATAAGTAATGGCGATTTTTCCATCCTACATACTTCAGTGAATTATACAACAGAATTTTTATGCTATTTGTATAAATGTTACTTTAATATTTCTTTTTTTTATCCCTTCAGTGTCGTCAGCACAGCTCTGTCCAATCTCATGAAGGACGGTTTTGATGTGAAGGCTCTCAGAGCCTTTCGTGTCCTCAGACCACTGAGGTTGGTCTCTGGTGTCCCAAGTGAGTACATTCTTATACACAAATTCTTTTGGCGTACAGTTTTAGATTCTAATTTTGATCACGAGGCGTCTCTTCTTTCTGCTCACAGGTCTTCAAGTGGTGCTCAACTCCATCCTCAAAGCGATGATTCCCCTCCTGCATATCGCACTGCTCGTCATCTTCGTCATCATCATCTACGCCATCATCGGATTGGAGCTCTTCTCAGGGAAGATGCATAAGACTTGCTTTGACAATGTCACAGGTGAGACACCTATGAATTTTATCCAAACGAGTACCTCCGGGGCTCACCTTCAGGTGGGTAGGGTGTCAAAACCCCCGGGGTACCCTAATTTTTTTTCCCTTTTTCCCAAGCGGTTTACTATTTTTGGTAAACACGAGTGTCGGCCCCCGGGGTACCCCAGTGATCCTTCGACCCTCCATCTTTTCATCCCAATTTTTTCTTTTTCCCCTTGAACCCAAACCCATGAATGTTTTGGGGATATGCCAAACTGGCTCTTGCGCCATAAAACATCAAACTCAACTCAACCCAAATGCTTTTCCCAATATGTTATGCGATTCTTTTTCGACTATATTCAAGTGGCCGAGGTAGCCCAATGGTCAAGGTCATGAACTCGTGGCTGCGTGTCATGAGTTTGAGCCTTGTACCGCTGAACACTCCCGTGTAGAGGGGTCCAATGCACGTTAAATCTGTTGTGGCTCAAACGTCCTCCTGTTGGTGTGGTAGTTAGTAGAGGTGGGCGCCAGCTCTGGTGTCGGCCTCGCCACTTTAACTATGGCTCAAAATTACGAGGTCCATTGCCAAAAAACCCTCGTTTTAACCTTATAGAGAAAAAGGGGTTTCCCCCAAACTTTTTTGTCGCATAGACCCCTTGACAGGTTTTTCGGTTCGGGATAGACCCCTACTTACCTAATATTAAATTTTTGCAAATTCATCAATTTGAATGTGTCTTTGACAGCAGGTACAGAACTCCCTTATTTTAAAAAAAGTTTTAAAATTTTTTTAACTGTAGTGAAGTATAGTTTTAAAAAAACAAGAAAAAAAATGTTAATTAATTAATTTTTTAATTAAACTTTAAGATCTTCGTTAGTCCCTATTCCTAGTGCCTAATTCTTGTAATCGACATCTTTTTTTTTTTTTTTTTCAAAGGGGAAAAGGAATTTAAATTTCCCTACTGTGGTATTAGGATAGTCAAAACATTTCAAACCCAGTTTCAAAATCAAAAAAGGGGACCAAAAATGGTGAACGTGGGTTTAAAAAACGTTTTTTTCCTGGCATATTGTTTGGACAATTGAAAAACGGGGGAAAATTTGTGATTTTAAAATTATACCCCTTTAAAACCTTCATTCTGACAAGAAAGGCTGAAATGGGGCCCTTTGTTTTGATAAAATTTTATCTGTCACCTTGTAACTGAAAAATTAACCCCCATTACATTTAGTAAATGAATCTTTTAAATAGGAATTTTTGGGTTTTCCCATTTGTTTAAAATTTTTCCCCTTTTTTAAAAAATTAAAGTCACAATCGGGTTTGATGAAACCCCTATCGTAGCCCCCTATTTATCCCCTCAGGGACCCCCAAATTTTTTTTTCGCAGACATGGGCCCCTTTAAAAAAATGCCCAAGCCCCCTGGGGTCTATAAAAGAAAATTTTGGGAATCATTTTGTTATAGAGCGAGGGTTAATATAACCTTCACCCAAAAAAACTATATTCAATCAGTACAAGATTACCCTAAGTGCCAATATTGTAAATGCAATGTACTTACATTTTAGAGAGATCATGAATGATAACTTCTATCAAAAAAAAAAATTTCTCGAAGAAGTGTGATTAGGTGCACGATATAATAAATGTTCTTTTTATATGCTGTGAAGTTTTATACATAATTTTGGAAAATTCTCATTTAAGGTATGTGACTACCCAAAATTCGCGGTTTGATGAAACTTTTCGAAATTTTTTTTTGTGTTTTTATTCCATAGCGCATAAATTTAAGATTCCAAAAAATCTTTTTTTTTCCCCAATATTTAGAAGCAAAATTATAGCATAATTATAAAAACCCGGGAAAAGGGTTTTCAAAAAACCCGGAAAATATCCTGCACAATATTTTAAAGAATTTTTAAATTGAAATTTTCAAAAACTGTTTTATGGGAAACAAATCAGAATCTTTTATATTTTATGTACTTTTTTTGGGAAAGAAAAAAATTTATTACTTTTAAAAAACGCGGGATAAACTTTGGCATATTTAAAGGGAAATTTCAATAGTGTACAAATCTTTTTAAATTTTAACTCATTTTAAAGATGTCATTCTCTCACGGTGTATAAATTTACATACATTTATTTTAAAATTTTTTGTAACGCAATTTTTTATTAAAAATTTTACTAAAAAATACAATTGTTAGTCTATAAAACTGTCCAAAAAAACATCAAATTGGGTTTAAAAAAAAGTCCCAAAATTTGGTTAAAGAATCTAAAAAAGATCTTAACCCAAAATTTTTTGAGTTTAAAAAAAGTACAATTAGTAAAAACAATTTTTTTTACTTCGTAAAAAACTTTAAAAAGCATTTTTTAGGGACTATGTTTTTAAATTTTTTGCTTCATTTAAAATTCTCAGGGTTTTTTTTAAAATATTAAATTGAAATTTTCTTTAAAATGTTTTTTTTAGTTTTATCTGTGTTCTGGAAATATTACCTAACCTCTTTTTATATATATATACAGGCATTTTTTGCCTTTTTGAGAAAATAAAATTAGTTTTTTAAAAATTGACGCATAAAAAAAACATTTTTTTAAACACTTTCAATAATTTTTACAAATCTTAAGCCCCTAAAAAAGAATTTTATGGTATTACTTATGTACTATACAAATATTATTCGAATATATATATTTGAATTTTCAATACACAAGGCTTTCCGTATTTACAATTTTTTACTAAAATTTCACTGAAAAAAATCCAAAAAATATCCAAAATTATTTTTAATTTTGTGGAAAGTATTTAATTTTAGTTTTATGCCCCATTTCAAATTTAAAAAAAGGGTTTATTTGTTTAAAAATATATATATTTTTAAAAAAAAGTACTCCAAAGGTAGTCACATACCTTAAATAAGTAGCACGATTTTTGAGATTTAAAAAAAATTTCAAGCTGAAATTCATCAACAATCAGTAGAAGAGTACGGTACAATGTACAAGGTTCTTTCACGAAAACATGTAGGTTTTGGTGCACTGAATTTCACAAAGACAGAACAAATGTGCGAGATGAAGAAATGGAGTTTTGATGGGAGGTATTGGACTACCCTCCTTGAACCAACGATTTCCATCTCTTTGGACCTGAGAGGTCAGCATTTCAGAACCGACGCTGAAGTTCATCGAGTCATCTTGACGAGATTGCACAACTTTGACGCTAATTTCTTCGATGATGGTTTCGATGGTTTGTTGTACCGATGGAACAAATGCCTCAATCAGTATGGTGGCTATGTAGAGAAGTAATATGTATCTGTGCCATTTTGCATTATACAAAGTGCATCAGTACAGCGGTTACAAACTTTCTGAACAAATACAGTATACCTAGACGTTGGGAAATCACATAGCAATGTATGGTTTGTGAAACGCTTTCCTGGCACGGTATTCACGGTACAAAATACAACACAGAACACGAATGAGAAGAAAAACGTATTCATTATTCCTGAACTAAACTATCGTTGCTGCAAGAAAATCTTTCTGGCAACCCCATGGGAAATAGACCTAGGGGCAACCCCCCGTTAAGATGGGTTGACTGTGTCGAAAAAGACCTAAATATTTTAAAGGTCAAAAACTGGAAAACAGTTGCTAAAAGTAGAGATTCCTGGAGAAAACTTCTGGAGAAGACCAGGGCTCACCCAAGGCTCTCGAGCCATTAAAGAAGAGGAGGAACTTAACTCAGTGGCGCAACAGCCCATGAGGCCAAGGCCTACTGTACCCATCTCAGTATACGTGACTATTGGGTGCTGAGGTGCATGAGCAGATGTCCCAATTAGGTGATCAGTCTGAAGTGAAAACCCAGTGTTTAGTCCCCAAGCGATCTTGGTACTTATTTATCGACTCACTGAAGGGATGAAAGGCGTAGTCGATCTTGCCCATCCCGAGAATAGAACCGTGGACTTGTGGTGTAGAAGCGCGACACGCTACCACTCGGCCCCACTGGGCCTATTTATTATTCCTAGTTCAGTAAAATTGTAAGTCTCTGGCTGGAGTACTCGATAGATAGCACTACGTAAACCGCAGCATTGGCCCGGTGGATCTCCAGACATCACTTGCCTTGATAACTTCTTATAGGGTACGTCAAGTGAATGATGTACAAAACTCCTGTTAGCAATGCTAAGGACTTTACTGCAAACATCGCTGCAGCTGTTAAGGAAATCCGGGATACGGGTATTTTCGCCAACATTCGTGAAGCCTGCATTACGGCCCAGGGTCGTAAATTTGAACACTATTTTAATGACTATCGTTGTCTCTTTAATGTTTTTTTTTCCTTAGTTTTTTGCTGTATGAAGGATACAAGCATGTTTTCTCTTTTCATTCGTGTCCTGTCTTTCTTGTGTTTTGTGACGTCACTATTGCGTCAGAAAAGCGTTTCCGACCATACATTCCTATATGATTTCCTGTCATCTGGATGTACTGTCCGGAAGCTTGTGAACGTTGTAATGATACTCCATGCATATCGTCGGTCTAATTATCAGACTGCGTAACTCCATCTGGGATGCTAATTTGATACAGTAGGGCTAGGCGCCAAATTGTTGTTTATGTTCGCCAAGATAGGCGATAATATTACATATGGTTTACTTTGATATTTTTATCGTGCGATAATGTGGTTGCCATGGGGATAACGTATATTAGTGTTAGTTTTGGTTTTGGTTTTTTTTCCTCGGGATCTCTGCTCAGCAAAAGTAACACATTGTTACAAATTTTGTGTAATGAACGCTTAAAATAGAGTAAATAATTTATATCCGGAAGTGTAATGCATTAATATTACTTTCTGTTGTATTTATTTTATGTTAAAATCTTGCCACCACCTCTTCCTTCGAAATCTAGTTTTATTATGAAATAAAAAAAAGTAGTGATTACACTGATCGAAGAATAAATTAAAAGCGGAGCGTGCATTGAGGCATGGTGTAGACAAAAAAAAGGATTAAGGAATCGCGCCAAAAAGCGCTTGGCGCGTTGCACTCCTATATCAAATCAGTAACACCAGTGGAATTCCGCAGTCTGATAATTAGGCCGACGAAATGTATATTTTCAATTTTCTGAATAAACGTTTACTCTGAATGGGCTTGTTAACTTACTTTTTGAAACACCTACGTATATCAATACAGAAGTCGGCACCTTATGGTACACGTGTCAAATCATTCACGCGGTACAGATCTCAGTGGTATTCTACAAAGTTATCATATAAAATTAAATCGCCCTGTTCCTCCTCTCATCCCTGTCCCTCTCTGCGCCTCAAGCATTGCCTTTTCTTTTTTTTTGTTTGTCGTGCCGATACTCGAGTATCGAGTATTTCAGTCGAGAGTAGAATTTAATTTAACGCCCGACGTGTGCTTTAGGTTACTTTTAACTTAGAGACACGTTTTTAGTTTTTTATTGCAAAAACTTATTTTAATAAATGTTTAAAGATACAGATCTCTCTCTGTTCTATAACTCGGGTGCATTGCCACGGGAATCGAATTGATTCAAATATTTCGTGCTTTGCGGCCTCATATTGGGAGATTGGTTTGGCAAGATTGCCAACCCCTGCATTGGTATTCCTTGATGCATGTGCCAGTATAAAATAAATATCACAACTGAATGCTGGCGTGGATTTTAGAAAAAAGAAAGTGTGGCGTCAATTAACGTGTTGACCTAGACATCAACAAAGCTTGCAGGAAATATAACTTTGTGTGTGGGATGTTTGTGTTAATAAACTCATTTGTGGAACTGTCTTTATTGTTTACTCTGTCTTGGGCCATGATACAATACATGACCTCTGACAGGATACAGTACATGACATTTCAGATATTTAACCCAGCACTTCTGGCGCAGGGCGTTTGGTGTGGTGTGGTAGTTAGAGAAAGGGGGGTGCCAGCTCAGGTGTCGTCCACGTCAAAATTACGTGGTCCGTCGCCAAAAGCCCTCGTGTAGCTGAACAGTGCGACGTTAATATTCACTCACTCACTCGCGGGGTGTGTCATACTCACCGTCTAACTTTCTTCAACGCTCTTCTAAATCTTTTTGGAAAATGGATAGTTTCAGTGTAGGTGACTTTAAGGTCATATCCTTAGAGGGCCTTAGCTTGCAGGTGAATTCTAAATTTATATTTTTGGATACCGCCTCTTCGGGTACGTCATACCCTGCGCGTGAATCACCGTTACAGTTCTAAATGCATGAGCACGTTTTAAATCTTCTTTATGTTATGGTGTATTATTGTAGTTATGATGAAGAAATGTGATATTTAAGTAATTTAATAGATACAGTGTTTAATAGAGGTATAGTACAACAGTATTTTCGGATGAAGAAATTCTCTTCGCGGTTATGATGAGAAGAACAAATGACGAAGTTATAAGCAAGTAGATTCCTCCCTGAATCGATCAGATTTAGAAGAGGAGACACAGTTAGAAATACATGTTTATATGTATAGACACAAAACTATTTGGGAAGAAAGTCATTTTAAAGAGAAAACTTGGGTACACATCTTATCCACTTTCAGATGAACTTTTTAAAAACTATAAGGGAACAATAAGAAAATAAAAGAAATTCCAAAATTTTTCTCTTTATATAGAATATAGAAGTTTACTCCCATATGTTTAGTTTTAAAAAGATACAGATTAAAATAATTAAGTTCCAGTGAAAACATCGCACTCATTCACGACGAGTTTAAAGGAGTGTATAAACAATGCACTGAATGCCCTTATAAAAAGAACAGAAAACCTAAATTTACGAGTGAAAAATGTAATTAACATACTGTATTTCCTACTTTTCTTCCTTTTTAACCTTTGTACAAATTTTACCTTAAGGTATCTGATTACGTTCGGAACCGGGATTTTAAAAAAGCGCATAAATGAACAATTTTCATGATATTTAGTATCACTTAGATTAGAATACATGTGTAAAATTGTTTTAAGACATTTGACAAAATAAATTATTTAAATACAATATTTTGGCAAAAAATTAACTTAGAATAAACTTTTTTCAAAATGTTCTCCTTTTATAAAAAATGCTTCCAAAACAATAATATTTTTGCTATATAAAGTAAAGACTTCTCCAGAGAGTCTGAACTAGGATTTTTGAAAAATTCACATTATTTTCAGAGTTACAACCATTTGAAATAATTATTTTCCTTTTTTTCTTAAAATTTCTCCCCTCTGTTGTAAAACATGGATACACCCACTTCTAAGTTATATATTTCAAAAATTCTAGTTCAGCCTCTGTAGAGAGGTCTGAGCTATATACAGGCGAAACATTATTATAATAAAAGCATTTTTCATAAAAGGAGAATGTTTTAAAAATGGGTCATTCTATGTTAATTTTGTCAAAAATATTTATTTAAAAAATTTTTATTGTATTATTCTTAAACAATTTATATACATTTCTAATCTAAGTGACACTAAATATATAAATAATCATTTATATGCTTTTGCAAAATCACGGTTACGAACGTATCGGAATACCTTAAAAGCAGAAAGCAAACACCCTTGTGTATGAGATACCCTGCGTGAGAACTTTCGGTCGGTTTTTTTCGCACGAGTGATGCCGGGTGATGCAAAATAATTCCCTTGAATAAAAGAATAAAATTCTTAACAAAAATTAGGCCTAACATTTCAGTTCGATCTTTTTTTTTTTAACAGGCCAGATAGCGCTGGATGATCCCCACCCCTGTGGTGATGCCGGCTACCAGTGCACAGGAGTGGGTCAAGTGTGCAGATTGTACTGGGAGGGCCCCAACTATGGTATAATCAATTTCGACAACTTCGGACTGGCCATGCTCACTGTCTTCCAGTGTGTCACCAATGAGGGCTGGACCAATGTCCTCTACAACGTAAGTTAAACCCTTCCCCTCTTCATAATTGACAGCTGTTGCATTTCTTGTTATAAAGTACAAGTATAATTCTACATACCAGGGTTTTTAAAGTTGTTTTTTTCAATATGATCCTTAATCCTGTTAGATCCTTTGATTTATAAAAGAACTTAACCATCTAATATAGCTTGTTTATTGAAAGTTTAATTACTTCATCGAGTACACACGTTAGTACGTGCTCGTTAAATAAGTGGGTTCAAAAGTCTTGTGGGCTGAATCACGAGTGCAGGGGACTGGAGAATATTTCCCTCCCCTTCAGTTCCATGCCTAAATTGTGGAGGGGGGATCGGTGGGGTTTGCGATCTATCGTCCCTTTGGGGAAATTTTGCCGAGCTAATTGTACTGCCCCCTTTTTTTTTCTCAAAAACTAAACGACAGGCGTGCTTCTAG
>BMAV01004022.1:11330-23649 GCA_019973955.1 Trichonephila inaurata madagascariensis
AAAACAACTATGCTGGTGACTGATTCACAAAAACAGTGGAAGTGTTGACTTGCAGTGTTCTTGACTTGGATGTGCTCAAACTTGTAATGAACAAAAACTGGAATAAGTAAAGGCATTTTCACAGAACAAAGAATGTTTTAGTGGAACATTAAGAGGTAATAGAATATTTTATTTAAATTGGGAAGTGTGTTTTCAAGTTTGTGTTTCTCCAATTGTTTTGAGAACAATCTGTACCTGTATGAAGATTATATGTTTGGACTGACTTCTAATGTGACTTCAAAATGCTCCAAGTGTACTTTTATTGTCCTTTTTTTCAGCTACTGAAGAGCTAAAAAAGCAAAGTGTTATTAATTTGAAACTTATTTGTGGAAGGTGAGTGATTAAAAGATGACATTCTTCGGTGAAAAAGCTATGTGCTAAGCTGAACTGGCCTTGTATGACAAAAGGAGCATTTAGACTTTATGAAAGAAAGTCTTGGCTGCTGCTACACTAACGGCTAAAGATGCCATGAATGACACTGCTTTGGAAGCAAACAGCATTATCAAATGTTCCAAAATGTCAGTTGAAGAATGTGGAATATCCGTTGTCGGCAGAGACACATGGACATTCATCGCTAAATGTGGTTTCTATAGAAATTTAATGCATTAACACTGGGAAATTCTAGATTTGGAAATGTTAGAAAAGTTTTTTAGAATTCTGTAAGTCCAGTCATACAAGCGTGTTCCTGCAATCATCTGGGATTTACTTCAAATATGGAATCTATTGGTGTGTAGAAAATCTTTGTATGTTTTTGCACTATGAAATGTTAAAAATATGTATTTCTATTGTGATGGTGATTCCAAGGATACCTTTCTGTTAAAGATGTGTATGGTGTCAACAATGTCATCAAATATGAGTGCATAAGATACTTCTAAGAAAGATTGAGTAGTCGATGAAGAAAATTTTTAAAAAAAGCCAGAAAAACCTCGGTGAGAAGGGAAAACTTATCAATGTTATGTTTAATAAAATTCTAAACTGTTGTAGCAGTAACACCAATCACGTCAAAGCTATGCTAAGTGCTACAATAGCGGCATTTTTTCACTGTTGCTCCAGCAGGGAGAAATCCATATATGTTTCATGCTTGATTGGAGCTGAGAACTGGTGTGACTACAGCGAGGAAACGACAGCGGAAAACAATAAACAGAAAAAAGTGTAGGTTTTTCTGTGAAACTTTCAAATATTGTTTAACATGTGTACATGAAGCAGTGTGATAAGCAGTTATTATAAAATTGCCTCCACGGTAAGACACAAATACAAATACATCATTTAACACCTGTTTGTGGCAAATTGTTTCGAAAGAAAACTTTTATCAGCTAAAAACATTTTCTTTGGGTACCCATATTGCAGTCATTTTTTTTAAAAAAGCTTTTATTGATTTGTTAGGTATTTTGAAAGCATTTGGCATAAATTCAGGGAATTATAAACTGCGTCATGAGAGGTTTGTTGACATCTTTCGAGTCGGTGACTCGAAACAACATTCTTTGCCTTTTTTTAAAATCAACCAGAGAAAAAAAGGGGGCCCAAAGAAAGAAAATTTTTAAAAAAATACCAAAGAGTGGAATCGTTAAATATAAATCAGGAAAGTTTTAGTAATATACTTGTCATATTTTGTTTTGAAATTGCTTTTATAAAGTTTAAATGCATTTTTCTCAAAACTATTTTTTTGTAAATTTCATGATATTTCAAACATGATATCTGAAAAACTATTAGAGATACTTGTATGAAATTTTACACAAAAGTTATTAATTGTATTATCTAGAGGATGGCCTACAAGCTAAGAAATTGAACAATTTTTAGTTATTTTATAGTTGTATTTTTTTCTGGAAGTTTCGATAATTTGATTGAATTTCCCAGTTCGCTAGCTCGACTGGCTATAACTTTTGATTCAAAAGAAATAATTTAACACTTTTAGGTCATCCTCTAGAAATGTGTTTAAAAAATGTGTTGCAGCAATATTTTATGAAAAATATAAAATATTTTAAAAAATAGAGTGTTTGAAAAAAGTCCAAAATTTCATTAAAATTTCTTTAAAAATTTAAGTTTTTGCAAATTTTTATGTACATATATTATTTCTGACTGTATTTTCTATTATTGTGTATAGAAGTGAAACTAAAAATGTAAAAATATTAGGGATTTTTAGAAAACTTAAAAAAAAAAGTCTCCGAACGTAGTCGGATACCTTTATGTACTTTATTAAAACTTTGTATTTGAAATTTCACAAGTGAAAAATCTATATAAGTAAGTGTTTATAATTTTTCTTAAAATATCAAAATATACATTTGAAATATATTATAATGGCTAGTTTATTAACTATAATACAATGAGAAATCAAGTTTCAAAATATTATTTAAATAAAAATAATAAATTCGTTTTTATCTCATTAGATTTTGTCATGAATTAGATCTTATATGTCAGCTTATAAGGTTTACGTTCCATAAAAGAAACAAAAAAATCAGAAGTTGCTTAGTATTTCGCACACGTTCGTGTTAATCTGTTCCTAACTCTTTGTCCCTACACCCTATAAGAAGACAAAACGACTGTCTCTAATAGCAATTTTCACGATGTTATTATGAAGACTTTTGTGATGTTTAACAACTAACCCCCCAAAAGTAAAATTCTTAATAAGTCTCTGGAGTGGGGCTGTATGTATTATTAGTAATTCTGGGAAACATAAGACGCGACTAATTTTACTTCTCTTCATTGCTTCAACCAATAAAATGTACCTCTATTTTGAAATCCTATTATGATGTCATGAAACATGTACATTCAAAATACTTAGTCTAAAAGCTAATTTTTCAGAAGTAAAAATATTTATTTAATGATCTATCAAACAATTTTAAAAGTCAATAAACATTTATCAGCTTAAAATTTCAATTAGAAACTAATCATTTATAGTTTAATTCTTCTTTAAACATTTATTTACAAAGGAATGAATTTGTTACTTATTAAGGAATGATACTTTTTTACATTTAAACATAATAAAATATTAAAACTCATTCGGAAGAAACAATTAGCATTCTATCATCACTAATAAAATATTTTTGCACAATAAAATGTCAAACTATTTTCAAGAAAATATAAGTTATTTTTTTTTCATAAATATGGAGGAAATTATTTGTGTAAAGCATTCAGCAGCAATACTAAACCTACATGTTTTCATCGACAATGCGTTCGCTTTCTATCTCTCGTTATATATATATATATATATATATTATGCAAAATAGTGGCGATGCAGTTGAAATAGGTAATTTGTAAAGAGAATTAAAATGTATGCTGCCTCAGAGCAAAGCAGCGATTGTCGCAGTGTGTCTGAGAATAGAAATTTGGTATAGAGAATATATAACAGTAGCTACCGGACTTCATTTGACTGAATAACTGCGATGATCATACGTAACGTATGGTACCGAGGAACTGCCTATATGGTTCACCACACGTCAAAAGCTTCTCGAACGTGGCCTTTATGCGAGGCGACCAGCCATTTGCTTCCTGGTCAAGTCACGTCATAGGCAGGAACGTTGGCAGTGGGCACGTCAAAATGTCCACTGGACGCGTGACCAATGTTGGGTGGCTCTATTTACAAAATAGTCCAGGTTTATCCTCGAAAGAGTTAGTACACGTATATTCATTTAGAGTTAATCTGAAACTTGTTTTCATTCATGACACATCTATAAAAGAAATGCGTAAGGATCAGGCAATGTTTGTATCTTTTATTGTAAATTGAGCCTTTTATTTCTTTTTTATTTCCTAGCCGATTAGAAATCTCACTGTATACATTAAAATCAATTTATCTCAAAATGTAAATTTTGATGTTTGATGAACTTTTTCTGAGAAACTACTGTTCACAAGTATGTAATTTTTCATGATATATTTATAATGATGGATAATATATACTGAAATGAGCTTTTTGTAAAAAACTCAAAAATTTATTATTTACAAATTTTGTATGTGAAAAATGGGTCAAATTTCGTAAAGTTTGATCAAATACTTCATAAATTATCAAAAAATTCAAAATTAGCTAAAAGCTCATTTCAGTATAATGAGAAAGGTGTACTTAAACTGTATGAAAAATTTCAAGCATGTGCATATAACAGATTTTGAGAAAAGGTGCATCGAAAACAACAAATTTAACATTGTTAGTATATATAGAGAGAGAGGTTTCAAACTGCCCTTAAAAATTTTGAAGTGTAAGATCAAAAATTTTAAAATAATTAATTGAAAGATAGTATTAATAACATTAATGTAAACAATTGTTTTGTTGGAAGTGAAAGGAATAGGAGATAATTGATCACTTAATATTAAACTTGTAAATTACATACCGTATATAATGTTGTGCATTTGTATGCAATGTAAATGACACTTATCTTCTGAGTTATGTCTACAGACCAATATTTAAAGCTTATTGAATAGGACATATATGTTCATTCAAATTAAGATAAACAGGAGATCATACAAATGCTGAGGAAGATTGAGCAATAGATAACGTGAAAGTCAACAGCTTTAATTA
Organism: Trichonephila inaurata madagascariensis; assembly: GCA_019973955.1. Lineage (NCBI taxonomy): Eukaryota > Metazoa > Arthropoda > Arachnida > Araneae > Nephilidae > Trichonephila > Trichonephila inaurata. Next base: position 15,874 of record BMAV01004022.1, read on the forward strand.
ATTTACCCACAGCCTGAGCTATATGTATGTTAAGCGTGCTATATAAGAGTGAAATTAGCTCTGTCAAATTCTATTCAAAACAACAAATATTTACTTAACTTGGAAAGTTCGCTTTGAGACACGACTATGTAGATTGAAATATCTAGCGGTATCCAATGATCGATTTCTCTAAAGACCCTTCAGCATCAAAATTCGCTAACTTCAATCGAATTCACAGACTCTGACCAAAGCAACATATCTAAAATACATTAATTTTCTTTCTCTCAGTATCACAGATTACAAAATAATACCTTCTCCTTATCCTCATTGCATACTTCTTCAAAAGTAATAATTACATATATCATGGCTCTTTCACACAAGTCGAAATACTGATATTAATCAACCAATCAGCAAAAACCATCAGAGGTTAAACATTAGGAGAAAAATGCGTGAGAACTCCCCACAAAATGAGTTAAAAATACACATAAAACAAAAGAAGTTAATGCATGTGTGTGTCTTTAATTATTGTGCATAAAATATTTAACTTTACTGTACAGACTGTACTTTATCATAAGTATACTAAAAATAAATGCGTTAATGTATAACGTTAGACAAAAAAATTTTCATTCTATATCACAAAAAAAAAAATCTTCTAATAAATGCAGATGATTCTAAATCGAGGACATGCATTAGTACGAAGAATGTATTCTGTGTAAGAATATATTGTGTATATATACATTACCTAGGGAAAAGTGCTCGCTTGGCGACAAAATCACGTGATGCTCAAACACAGGTAGAGTTTAAATAATAATATAAGGAAATAAGCAAATTCATCCGATTGAAGAAAATGTTAAATGCTTTTAGTTTGGTGTCTTATAAATTCGGTTTAAAAATTAAATTTACATTAACCCTTTATAGACCAACGGTACTTATAAGTACCCCTCAATTTAAAATTACATAGAATAACCGTGTTTTTACGAATACTCTGACAATACTTTGCAGGAATATTCTTTGAAATCCACTCTTCCAAGATATATGGCAGCACGGGTTCTATGATGAGTATATTAGCGGTGAAGTCGAATAAATTTTAAGCAGAAATTGCGTTTTCAGCTGATGACATTTTCAGCGGATAGCGAAGATTGTCATTTTTGTTCAGAAAAAATAGTTAATGTCAAAAAGTGAGACTCTTATTTTTTTGGTATGTTAATGAAGACCTTAGGACACGATTTGACTATTTATTTTAAGTGGACAGTGTGTGTAATTAATTTTACAGTTGAATATCTTAAATTAATTAATTATCTCTAACTAATTAAATTTCCCAAAGTTGAGTATTTTGTTTATGTATATCCCTTAGTTTTCAGTGTGGTGATTCAAAAAAAAATATTGCATTAAAAAAACAGCAATAAATCATAATGCGGTCGATAAAGGGTTAAAAGGACTGCTCACGTGTAGCCTTAGTCAGTACTTATCGAAAGTAAAGTATGGATAGCAAAATTACATTGAAGAGGCAACATATGGTGTAATGAATGATGACACATTAATTCAAAAGAAAAGTGGAGACTGTTAAGCATTATTCGAAACTCGTGAATGGATACAAAGCCGATATTTCTATCAGTTATAACTATGGAAACCCATACGATGTCTCTCAACTCACAAAAGAACGTACGCTGCAGTGTATGGGGCTACGCCCACCAATGATGAAACGGGCAATTACCTGCAACACCTGCAATGTGTTAGAAAACTTCGGTATTGGACAATAAGAGAATGGAAGCAAGTGAACTGATCTGACAGTTAGCATTTATTAATCAATCACATTGGCAGGGTGTTTTAATGCGACAATTTTCGGTGAAAAGTCCTTTCCCTCAGGTGTACAACTGGCTCTATACAAGGCTCTATTGACGGTACAATAGTGTAAGAGTGTTTCCATGAGACGTTCTAGGTCTCTTTATCTACATGATATAATCTCTGACTCCAATACAATTATGACTGCACAAAGCAGAAAAGGTAAATCCCTTTATGACAACAGAATTTTCAGCAGGTAAAATTATTTACAAACATGATAATTCACCATTTCAAAAGAGACGCGTCATCAGGCTGTGGCTGGAAGTCTTTTAGTGAATTTTAAATTTTTTGCCTTTCAATCCCTCTGACATATATCCAAACAAACATATCCAATACATATATGAATGGTAGTACCATATGCAGTTTTATTATTCAAGAAAAGCTAAAATAATAGATTTTTATAATTCTAGAGTAAACTTAAGTAGTAAATGAATGAACATTGATGAGTTAATAAATATTTTTGTTCACTATCATGGAAATTTGACAAAATAGGTAAATATCTTAAATAGAAACAATGTAATACATTTGTGCTGATATATATTATATATATGAGTCGTTCAGAAGGTATAATGGTTAAGTCCAGAGAACAAGAATTGAGAAAATTAATGTTTTTTGAAACATTGATTTTTAAAATTCTTGGTTTATTAATTTGATAAGAAAAGTAAATAATGTATGTTTTCTAAGTGTAAGCTCTGCAAAAAACACACACAAGATAGATACAGAATGTGTAAATAAAAAAAGTAAGTATTTATTGAAACAACGACAGCATCTTGAAAAGTTTAGGACTTATATCTTTTGGCAGTTCAAAAAGATAAGAAATTTATGTAAATATAATACAATAACATTTATTCTCATAATTTTATGATTATTCATCGTAACAAACATCTTCTTCCGAGTTATTTAAATGTAAAATTTGATCTCCACGTGTTATTTTTAATGTCCTGTAAAAGTCGTATTTAGTTAGAGGTGTGTACTTTATTAAACTCATAATGACTTTTTTTTGTTTCTTTTGAAATTGTTCTGCCATTAGGATATAATATTGGATGAGTTATATTTTTTTTAAAAAAATTCCTGGCCTTCTTATCTTTTTTCATATCAATTACATAAAATAAAAGGCATCATCCTTGTCAAAATTGTATTTGAACTTACTGCTGCTTGGGTTTGACCTTTACAGTTTTATCCATCGCATACTAAGCTTGTAGTCCTCTTGTTGATTTTTTTTCTGTTGGTAATAGCATCGTCTAATGGTTTTGTGAAAAGGAAATCTTGGCGATTCATTTCGACAACGCTGAAAGGGTCCTTCCTTTTAATATTTTGTAATATATGATACCAGTTACTAGGATTATAAATATACTGATTTTTTGTTTGTTTTTTGCATAAGCTTTTATAACTGCAAAATCGGCGTCATTGGGTGAAACACTGTGCCCAATTAAAAGAAATTTAAGCTCAATTGATTCAGATTTTATATCTCTGAACCAATTTCAGTACACTTAACACAGTTTTTATATTTCGATTTAGTACTGAACATGAATCTTAAAAAAATATATAAAAATTAATAATTATAAATTATAAATTTTAAAAAAAAACCTGTTTGTATAATTTAATGTGTTTTGTTAAACACGATGACATTCTTGTGAGCACTGCGATCCTTAGGTTATAGACGAAACATTAATGTACACATCGTTAGTCATGCAACCAAGATTCTATACATATAAGTTTCTCTTGTAATAAGCCACTGAATGTGGACACAGATTTGGAAATGATACTGATTTTTCTATATCAAAATTAAACACGTACATTTCATCTGAAGCTTTAATCGTTCATTAGCCATGCTATTACGGGAAATTTCTGCATTTCGCAATGTGCAACCTCAGCCGCATGTTTTTCTTCATCTATTGTTGATTGTTTTTTTATTACCAAATCCATTTTGCACAAGTATCCTTTTAAGGTTGCCTAAAGTGCAAGTTTAATTTTGTCGAAAATATATGGTAGTAAAACTTTTCCCTTATTGGTACACAATTTGCTCTTTATTACAATATTCATACAACATACAGTTTATAGATTTTTGAAATAGAAAGGACTGAATTCAAGTATCGGCGTCTGGGATTATGAACTCTTGTATAGTAGTAGGAGAGTAGCTTATATGTTTTATTACATGGGAATCTTCTATTTTGTTTCCTGGAATGTGCTGCCCCCAGTGGTCCTTCAGATCTTCCTTTGAACAACAATTACATAGTCGCCTGTTAATTATTTGATATGGTTCTTTAAGATATTTTTTTAAACTTCTTTGTCATTAAGTCTAATAAAGTATTCAAAAGACAGAAATCTTGGTCCCTTGGTGTTATTTCTATGTCGTTGTCTTTTGTAGCATGAACTTTGATCAACCACCTTAAAAAAGCATTTTGCTGATGATGATCATTAAACTTGTAAAAAGTTCTCATCGCCTTTTTTTTTTCTCTGAGAAAAGGTTATCTTGCGATTACAAAGCCGTAAACAATTACAAGGTTTATTAGCAAATTTGGTTACAGGAATTATTCTTGTATTTCTACTTTGATATTGTTTATCTTGTATTCTTTTTAGTTGTTCAGCACATTTCGAGACCATTTTCTGGGATTTCTGCTACGCTTTCTACCAACTTTTAAGTCATTTTTATTATTTTCTACATTTTCGTTATCAGACGATGTATCAGTATCAATACGGTTACCTGCCCTTGAATTAGGATAAACACTTGCACTGTATTCTATTTCCCTTTGCCATTTTTATTTTTTATACCCTTATATTAAATTATTTTTTATTATTTTTAAAAGTAAGATTTTTTAAAGTTATTAAAGAAAATTCATTTAATGTTTTTGATAAAAAAAATTTCAAAACATATTAATATAATAATTTTATGTTTAAACAAAAGTTTAAAATTTCAAATTAAGGGGTCTCAGGGGTGTTAAATTTTTCTGGAGGTCTGAAAATATAAACAATTTTCAAACAGGTATAATTCTTTTAAATTTAAATTAAATGATTCGAATCTTTTACACATTATTTATAAAAGAATGGGGCTTCAGAAAAGTATAAAATGTTTAAAATATAATCATAATTTTAAAAATCATAAGCATATGAAAATTCTATGATAAATATTAAGTATTTTTTGCGTTGCGCACGCTATTTTCTAAAATAGTAGCTTTAATTACTAGCTATAAATTGAATAATAAAGTTAAATGTATTCTCATTACACTGTAGCTAAATTTATATAAATAGAATAATAACTTACATATTTTAATAAATAAAAAATATACATTTTTTAAAAATATTTAAAAATTTGCAATGTTTTACAAATATTTTGAAATACAAAAGACATATAATACTAAAATTAGGCACGGCTTAAAGAGTATGATGCATTTTATAATTCTATAAATTTTTATACATCAGATGCTACTATTTTAGAAAATAGCGTGCGCAACACAAAAAATACTTAATATTTATCATAGAATTTTCATATGCTTATGGTTTTTGAAATTATGATTATATTTTAAACATTTTATACTTTTCTGGAGCCCCATTCTTTTATAAATAATGTGCAAAAGATTCGAATCATTAAATTTAATTTTAAATGAATTATACCTGTTTGAAAATTGTTTATATTTTCAGACCTCTAGAAAAATTTAACACCCCTGAGACCCCTTAAAAGAAAACATGCACATCAGTGTTTCTTAAACTGAGGGGTGCTTCCCCTAGGTAGGTGTAATAACCTAACCTGGGAGGGGGATGAGCATATTGATAATTCAAAAATAAAAGATTCTTTAAAAAATTATTACTTTAGTGAAATGGATTAAAAGAAATACATTCTGACATAACAAAAAAGAAAAAATGCAAACCGACACTTATAAATTTATCGGTGCTACACAATATATATTTACTAATTAATTCATCAATACTAATATATGGACAAAAGCTTAATAATTATTAGTAATCCCATGAGTTTGTCATATACAAAATTTAATACTTATCTTGCTATTTGGTAGTGTTTATAATTAAAGTAATGTGGCAGCTTTAACCTCAAAATACATTATTATTACATTTAATACATTGTTATTATATGAAGAAGGGGGGGGGGGCGCGAATAAATTATGTTTGAAAGTTGGGGGTTGCAAGCATTGAAAATTTGAGAAGCACTAACGTACATAAAACTCGAGCAATTCTAAATAGTATAAGTTACAGTTACTATGAATTTGTTGTCTTTAAGTGTTACCAACAAATATCGAAAGAAGAAGAATTTAATTTTCATTTCAAAAAGTTTAACTAAAACAATATATATATATATATATATATATATATATACATTACCGGCAAAGTATGAAACGCCGTCATTTTATAGAATGCCGGACGTTTTTAGGCGAAGTATGAAATAAGAGAATTATTTCATACTTTGCCTAGGTATTGTATAGAATGCCTAGGCATTCTATAGAATGACTAAAGCTGATTAGGCAAAGTATGAAATAAGGTCATGATAACGTTACGATATCAATGACGTACATTTCTAAGAAATACAAATGTTATTCTTACAAAATAATGAGAGTGCTATTAAAAATTTATTAAAAATATGTAAAGGAAAAAGAAAGTTGTACCAAACAAAATTGATGTCTTTCTTATTAAGAAAAACAAAATTTTCAAATAAAAAATAAGTACTTAAAATTAAACTAGTTACTGCAACTTGGTAGGCTTTAATGGCATTTTGAATTACAATTTCCTTACATTTTTCACACATTCTTATTTTGCTACATTGTTTTACACATACATTTGTCGAATCCTTCGCCGCTTCCTTTGGAATGAGTAATTGCAACTGACAGATGAGGAATTTCATGGTCAGAAATATATTTCATTCTAAGTAAGTTCTTAAGGCACAAATTAAATTTTGATTTCACATACAGTAGTTTTAAAATTCCTTCAGAAGTTCTAAGTCGATAGGAACCATTTTTCCCACTCGTTACAAGTGCCAATATATTAGCATTCAGAAAAAAATCATTAATTTCACAACAATGCCTTTTTTTAATATAATTTTTCTGTCAAGGGTCACAAAGTGGATGTACAGCTCCATATCATAGCGTGTAACGTTTTTGTATTTGGTTGAAAGTTTTTTCAGAATTCTATCACCTCCTCCGTGTCCAATAGCCAAATGAGCTTCATGTAGTACTTAATATAACTCAGAATTCTTGATATAAAATTGTATAGAAGTGCTTCCTCACCTTTTTATCCCCTTGGACAGGTCAACGCTTGATAATTTTACCGCGGCCCGCTGAGGGTGGGACGTTGTTTATATTTTTAATTGTTTTGATTTAATAATTTAATTGTATTTAAACATGTCTTCAGAATAAAATTTAGTTAATCCAAAAAATGAATATAGTGATTTTACATGAAATATAAAGTGATTTCCGTGGAAAGTCAAAAACAAACATTAGAGAAATGCACTCCATTAAATAAAATGGAAATAATTAAATACTGCTTGAGTGGCCCGATACCATTTGATCCACGGACCGGTGGTTGGGAACCATTCTGTACAGTACTGACGCCTTATTTAACAGGTTACATGAGTTTACTCTTATTTTCACCAAATTTCGTGGGTTTACTTTTTTTTTCTGCTATAGACCATGATTCCTTCTCTAACGCTACAACTTGCTTCTCCATTTTCATGCGGCACAGGAAAAAACCAATTTTTTGCTGAATCAGTTGAAGTAAAATTGAGTATTTTGACACTCCCGAACAAACCACAATGTGCAACTGACAAATTACGAGCCTGAAGCACGCGTTAAAAGTCTCGTGCAATATTCGAAACGAATCGGAGATGTATTTCATACTCTGCCGGTTTCTCATTAGGTATTCTATAGAATGCCTTGGCAATGTGTGAAATAAGAATCATTTCATACATTGCCGGCTAGTTTTAGGCATTCTATACAATGCCTAGGCATT
>BMAV01004024.1:0-20596 GCA_019973955.1 Trichonephila inaurata madagascariensis
CTGAAAAAAATGTTTGTCTAGAAATATGGGACGGGACAGATCATTCCCGTCTTCAAAATTCTCGAAAAATATTTCTTTTCACTTCCGAAAAGGGAAAAGGCACCGGGGTTTTGAGCTGGGGCCTTTGATCTGATCGAATGTTACCACTGAGCATCCCTTCGCGTCACGAAACCTTGATTGTGTTCGGGGAATGGATACGAAAACCCTTTGTCAAAATATGCGAACGGGACAGATCATTCCGCCTTCGCCCCCCACCCCCATATTATTGGTCATATTGCCCCCTGTGGGGGTGTTTAAATTTATTTAAATCGTGATTATTCAGGTTTGGCTGGTCGATTGACTGAAGGTTAGTATCGTTAAATTGTCCCCCTTTTGTCTTGGCCCCTTGCCTGTGATTTTTGAAATTTTTTTAACGACCAAAAAAGTATAACTTCTTACGGGTCCCAAATACCAAACCCATTTTTTTTAAATAATTTTTTATTATAAATTTATCGTAGGCCTTAATTTTTTTAATTCTAATGATTTTCCTGCGGGTTATTTTATTAGTTTTTTTTAAAAATGAAAAAAAACTTTTGTGATAGTTTGAAAAAATTTGGAAATATATGTACATAGAATAATACAATATAAAACAAAAATATAAGTAGTAACTTAAAAAATTTTAAAAAAAAGTATATTTTTAATGCTTTTTTTAAAACTACATGGTTGTTACATGTTTAAACATCAATATTTTAGGGGCTAACCGTTTCTTTAAATAGTTCTACTTCTTTTTGGCATGGAATATATCCTTTTTAAACGTTCTTTCGGGCAAATTTTTTGAAAGAAAATATTAAATTTAAATTAACCAAGTTTGCTTAAGCTATCCGACTACGTTGGGAACTTTTTAAAAAAACGCATAAATGGAATTTTTTAATATTTGTGTCACCCACATTAGAATAATTTAAATTTTTGGACATTTTTTCAAAAAAATTTAAATTTTCCCAAAAATTAACTTGTAACCTTTTTAAAAAGTTTTTTTTGAAAAAAGCCCTTTATTATAATAATATTTTACCTGTAGACCCTTTTAACCCCTGACAGAAATCAACTATGATTTGTGAAAAATTTACATTATTTTCAGAGTTTCAACCCAATGAAATAATTATCGGCGTTTTTTTAAAAATTTTTCCCCTGGTTTTTAAAAAATGGATAAACCCCCTTTTAAGTTATATATTTCAGAAATTTGTTGAGCCTCTGTACAAAATCGACATATACAGGCAAAATTTATTTACTAGATGCATTTTTTCCAAAAAAATATTTAAAAAGGAAATTTTATTTCATTTTTTCAAAAAAATTTTTTCTTAAATAATTTTTTTTTTTTTATTCTTAAAACAATTTTAAGTACTTTTCTAATCTAAGTGACACTAAATATCATAAATATTTTCCGTTTTCGTTTTTAAAAAGAAAAAACATAATCTTGAAACATCATAACCCTTTTTTGTCATCCATAGATACCTAATGGGTAAACTACAGAGGGTTTTATAGGCCAGTTAATCTTATTCACACTATTATATGGATATATTTGGGATTTGACGTAAAAACTTTTCTGAAAAATCCCGATTGAAAAAAAAAGATCTTCTGTTGCTGAAAACTATTTATTTTGTAGAAATTTAAATTTGCAATATCTGGTTCTCCCTTGAACAAAAGAACACATACAGCCCCCATATTATCACTTCTTGGGGTTTCCCCTTTACTTGGGATTTTTACACAGGGGAAAGTTTAAATTATTCATGGGGTATGTCGTCTTGCATAACGGGTTTTTGGGGGCCCTTTTATAGTATTGTTTTAGTTAGTATTTAAATTTTTTTAGTAATGCCCCTTTTTAAAAATAGAATCTTCATTTTCATGTCTTATTTTCCCTTTTTATATTGCATGTGAGTTTTTTTTCAAAAAATTAGCTTTTTAAATAATAAATAAAGTTTCAGTTAAATTACTTGAGAATCTTTAATTTTACCAGTGCGATAACAATTAAAAAAAACAAAATAGTTAAAAAACATTTAAATGAAGTCGAAAACACCTATGAGCGAAAGTGATCCAAAAAAAGAAATTTTTTACTTCAAGGGAATGGTATAAACTTAAATAAAATAATATTTTTAAAGGGATCTTTTTTAAAATTTTATTTTTTAAAAAGAAAAGAAATTAAATAAACCCTTTCATCGTATTTTCTGTTAATTAGTATTTGGGGTGTTTTTGGTTTTTGTTAAAGTTATTGTATTTTGAAATATAAAAAAATAATAATTAAATTACTGAAAATTATTAAAAAAAATAGAACATTATTATCAGTATTAATTCTAACAATTTCACGTTTGTTTTAATTACACAAACATATCAACAACTGTTTTTAAGGAACTTGTTAAGGCGGAAATTCAATCTATTATATTTGACATTATAAGTAATTTATTTGTTTACTTCCATTAAATTATCGTATAGTTAATTCCTAAAAAAAGTAAAAGGTTTAAAATTCTCCTTTAAGATGTATCATCATACAAACAGAAATATATACTGTAATTTTAATTCACATTGTGCAAAAAAAAAATTGGTTTTAAAACTATAAGTTGATTTAAAAAAGTATTTATAAGATATAAAAAATAAACTACATAAATTGAATAGTTTAGTGAAACTCGTTTGTAATGAATTTATATATAAATAAAACAAAACAAATAGTTTTAATGCTTCCATTTTTCACGTTTGTTTTTTTGTGACCTGTTGTTTAACTGAAATACATCCTGGGCTTTCAACAATTTTCTTAGAGGATAATTTTTAAATCAAATACTATATCTTTTAACATGTAGCAATTTTCTATTTTTAACATTATTAAAAATATTTTAATGAAGTGAAAAAATTTCAAAGAAAATTTCTTTTTTCCTATTATTAGAGTAATTGAATTGTGTTTTCGTCTTTCCTTTACATAGCTTTGTTTGTAAGAAATTTTTCAGCTAAATTGAGGGTTCAGTTGAACGTTTAATTAAGCATTAAATAAAAGATATTTTAAGGTCTTTAAAATATTGCTATTGCTTTAGACAATAAAAGCAATTGATGTATATATATATCATGACATCTGATTAACTTTTGATTTGTCAATTTGTGACGTCTCTCGCGTCTTTCTGATTAACATGACTCCTATGTTCTTTGACGGCCACGATTAATGGCAAAACTTTTCCAACCCAATACCAAGAAGATAAACGATCATAATATGAAATGAGATATACTATAAAAGGATATATCGTGGCAAGCTTAGATATAGCGTACGGCTCAGAATAGTATTGTGGAATTATTCTGATCGATAGAGTGACAAAGCTTAGTGTGAAATCTTGAGGATCAAGAATTAGCTGCCTTTCGGATCAAGAATCTTCATATATAAAAGTTTATAGATAATATTCTCTAGGTCAAGGAACCAGAACTGAAAAAAAGGGAATATTGTATATAAGTAATTAGATAAACAGGATTATTTAGGATAATTGAGGATAGAAGATCTAGTTGCCCGGGTCTGACTTAAATACGTGATTTAATTTGGGCTTGACTCTCACTCTAATTAAATTTGTCAAATTAAATTTAAAGTAATATAAAAATTGCGCCAATAAAAAGTTGTATTAAGAGTATGTCTCATCATTTTGATAATCCCACACCTCAACACGCGGAACCAGCAAGACATGGTCATCACAGGATGGCTATGTCTCAATAACTTTCGAACATCTATAATACCAAGGTTGGTAATGTAGGTGGAAATGCGATTCTACCTGAAATGTACTTTTCAGGGTCGGAGAAATATTACCCGAAGTTTATCAGTGTATCGATAACAATATACAGTTACTTGAAATCCCAAATGTCTGTCGTATTAACTTACTTAAAAAGTCATCTCAGGGGAAAGGGCTCAAGATTGGTATTCGATATTTGGTTCGTTGTTGAGTACAAAATACAGCCACGGATTTTGCGCAGCTCAAAACTGAATTAGCGAAGCTTTTCCCGCGATCAAAAATAAAAAGAACTACAGTCGGAGTTTTATGCATCACAGCAGGGAAGAAATCAGGAGGCGACTGATTTTTGTGTATAGATACTAAAATAGAGAGAGAGAAGTTTAGGGTAGGAATGTCCCAAGCAGACTTAGTGGATCATATTTTTAGTTCGACTCGAACCACAGGTACAGACTTATGTGGAGGTGCAGAAATCCACAAAATACGATACAACTTTTAGAAGTCCTGGCTAAATTCGAAGAGAGATATATTCTTGCAAATTACAAGGTTTGTGAGAACCATAATATAGAAGACGAGGTCAAAATGCGCATAGGATGCCTAATTTTGAAGCTAATGGTAAACTGGAGGAATTCGGAAATAAGAGGTAGACCAAATAACAGAAATGAGTTTTACGAGAATATGTCAAAAATAATAGAGGGGTTCGAGGAATAGGACTTAATAATAATGATCAAGATTCAGCAACAGGGGTTACTCATTTCGAAATGAGCGAAATGATAGACACAATAGGGGACCGTGAAAATAAGGGGTTCGGTGATATTTCAATCGAGGCGATAGGACGCAAGGGACGATTAAATATTGTAAGGTTAATGATCAACCTCAAGAGGTGTCGACGGGAGAGACAATTAGACTTTCTCCAATATGTATAGCACCGTAGAACTTCCCCACGTGCCTATTTTATTAAATAACACATTTTTGAAAGCGCTATGGGACACAGGAGCGAATCATCTTTCCATATCAGAAGAAGTATATAGAAAATATTTTTTCTATAAACAAAATAAAAAATCGCGAGCCCAGGTAATAACAGCACAAGGGTGCGAGAAATGCCAAAAACATGGGGATTGTAGAGATTAAAAATTCACATCAGACAATTCAGAAAAGAAGTGGTCATTTCATGTGCTACGAAGATTTAAATACCCCATGTATTCTAGGTATCGATTTCATAAGTGGGTCAGAATCGTATTAGATTTACGATCCAGAAATCGTTAAAATTCAAAACCACACTGGTTGAAGATAATAAGGTAAATAAAATTGCACGTTAATGGGTCAGAAATAGAAGTTAAACATGGGGTGGCTACACTTTTACCGAAAAACCATGGAGATAGTATAATTGGTGATAAGATTAATTGTGCCATAATCAAAGATTTGGTACGCACTTTACTTCGCGGGAACAATTAATAAAGGAACAGAAAATGATAGAATTGGGTCATATATATAGATATTTAAGCCGGAAGATATCGGTTAAATGCAACGATATGTGAGAATTGGTCCCACGATTTTCCGTTTAATTGAAGGATTGTTATTTTATGCGAAACACGCAACGTCATTAGGTGAAATGCGTGTATACATTCCAAAATCTTTAAGGAATGAAGTAGAGAATTTCATGACAAGCAATAAAGTGGACACGTAGGCAGATTTAAAACGTATCATAAAATTCGGGACGTTTGTTATTTCCGTACGCAGAAAATTTATTGATCAATATGTCTCTACATGCCATATGTGCCAAGTTAATAACTATAAAAACGCGTTACCAGCTGGTCCGGTTAAGAATATCAATTATATCGAATTATCGAATGAGATAGTGACGTTAGATTTATTAGGCCGTATCTATATCGAGAATAAGACGTAACCGCTATATTTTAGTAATAACCGATCATTTCAGCAAATGGGCTGAAATTATACCTACCTCATAAAAGGCCTCATCTCGTATAATAGCGGATATTTTTTGATAACTTTTATATCGCGTTATGGAGCTCCAATAAAAAATTAATAAGTGATAATGGTCCCCAATTTATATCCGAGATTTTGAGCACTTAAGTGAAAGATTAGGCATAAGGCATGTAGAAGACTGTTGCACTATCGACCACAAAAGCAAATCGGACTGAAAAGAGTTAATCGAGATATAGTGCAAAATGATTGCAAATTATGTTAATGATCAACACGATACTTGGGATCCAATTCTTACGTGAGTTTGCTTACGCTATTCATTACGGCGGTGAATGAAACAACGGGAAAAAGCGCAATTGGGTCGAAAGCAGTTGCCGCCGATTATTAGGGTCATGCAGAAAGCTAAAGCTAGACTGGTACAATAAGGAAGGTGGGAAAAATATTTGTAGGCATTGGTATAAAATATAGGTAATGATTGGGTTTTATTGGTACACCCTAATAGAAGTAGAGTCGGTGAAAATATTATACTGTAGCCTGGTTAATCGATTTTCTGTTTCATTCACCTGATGTTTAATCAAGTAAAAATTTTCGCATCTCGAAGAGTATAAATCAATCTTGTAAAATCTTATATTCATTGTTGTGGCAATCAGAGTGGTGCATTATTGTTAAAAGGTAATCAGTGTGCGTGTTAAATTGTGCCATTGCACAGAATGTGATCAATTGTGTCCTTTACTGTTTTAAAATTAAATCCGTGTCAATTATTATTAGGTGTTTAAGTGGGGTATTATCAGTATTGATACCTTTACGTGATGTTTAAATTTATTAAAAGATCTTAATCATTAAGTATTTAAATTATACAAGTAAGTCATTGTTAATCGTTAAAAATGAAATTGAAATCTTAATTTGTAAAAGGTCTTGATCGTTATTGGAGTACCTTTTAAAATTATTAGGTAACTTTAAGAGTAGTCAATCAAAATAAATTGAAATCATTGAAGTGTTTGAGAAGTAAGATTTGGTGATCATTATTAATTACTTTATGAAGTGCGTCATTGATCATTATTAAAATATATTGAAATCATTAAAAGTGTTGAAAATTATTAAAGTCCATTGAAATCAATTATTAAAATAAATTTTTAAAATCCATTGAAATCAATTATTAAAATAAATTTTTAAAATCCATTGAAATCAATTATTAAAATAAATTTTTAAAATCCATTGAAATCAATTATTAAAAATAAATTATTGAAATCATTAAAGTGTTCCATTGAAATCAATTACCTTTAAAAATATTAGAGTGTTTTAAAATTATTAAAGTATTCCATTAAAATCAATTACCTTTAAAATTATTTATTGAAATCAATTATTAAAATAAATTATTGAACGCATTAAAGTGTTTTAAAATTATCATTTGAAATCCATGCAAACACAAAAAAAAGAGTCAGATTAAGAAATCAAAATTTTTATTGAATTGCAAAAATGTTTTTTGATTATATATTTAGAGAATACTGATGACTGGCACTATATAACACTTTTCTGTTCCCTAAACGGAACGTTATATATCTAGGGAACCCCATATTATAATCTGGTTGGGGTATATGCTGCACAAAATTTGAGTCATAGTATGTTTTAATAGCAATATGCTCGGAAAGTTGGTTCTTAATATCATTGGTTTCCATTACCCTGTGGTGTATTCTCTGGCACTGGGGGGTGGTTGTGCTGAATTCCGTGGCACTGGGGGTGGTTGTGCTGAATTCGTGGCAGATTGCGAGGCACTGGGGGTGGTTGTGCTGAATTCCGTGGCAGATTGCGAGGCACTGGGGAATTTGGTGGCACTGACGGATTGCGAGGCACTGGGGGCCCCGGTGGCACTGACGGATTGCGAGGCACTGGGGAATGTGGTGGCACTGGCGGACTGTGGCGATGGGGGAGGTTCCCTTTTGGGAAACGGGGGTCGGCCGCTTCGGATACCCGCCACATTTCGAATACAAAGATGGTACAGGACGGCGTTGGGTCGAGGGGTCGTTCCTCCGGCTCCGGCGAATTCAAGTTAGGTAAGTCCTCTGATTCGGAGTCGCTCGTCCGGATTGTGTGCGGCTCCACTGGTCTCTTAAACTTCCCTCGTTCAGGTCGGCCCCTAGAACTGATAAATCTAATGGTTGATCAGGTAGTGCCATTGTCTAAAGGAAAGAAGGAAGATTAATGCCAAAACCTTTTTTGTCAAGACTATCAGAATTTGAGAAACCACTGCAAATGCTGACAGTCTTAACGGAAAAAATTTAGCTCACATCCAAACTACAACGAAAAAAAAATAATCATTAGTACGTCGTACATTTCAAACAGTAGGGTTATTTAAAGTTGCAGCACTGCATTAAAATTATGAAATGTTCAAATTAAAACTATGAAACATTAAAATTATGAAATAAAATCAGCATTAGACAATTATTTGAACAACAAAATCGATCGAGTAAAAACTGACATTTAAAATAAAAAGTGATTGTACAATTGACTAAACGATTAAATATTAAACACTAAATAGCATGCAATCAATCGAGTATTTTTAATCTAAATTGCATTCATTGTGGCGATTCAAGTATTATTGTATTTTTCAAAAGACAATTAAGCATATAAATATGAAAAGGTCAAGCAATCGAAATATAAAAAGTATTCAGTAATCGAGTAAATCAATGCAATCCATCGGTATTTTTATCTAAGTGCATTCATTGTGGCAATAAAATATTCAAGTACTATAGTAAGGTATCAGAACCAATTAAATGCATAAATATGAAAAGGTATATTTAAAGAATCGAAATAAAAGTATTCAGAGCGAAATCGAGTCTAAAGACAGCAATCCAATCAGTATTTTTTTAATCTAAATTGCATTCATTGTGGCAATAAAATATTCAAGTACTATTGTAATGGACAACTCAACATACAATCGAGTAAATATTAGACACTACGTAGCATGCAATCCGCAATTATTTAGGCAATAAAATATTCAATGTAATCGGACAATTAAATGCATTAGGTCAAACAGTAAATTTAAAGAATCAAAATAAACAGTAAAAAGGCAACATACAATCGAGTCAATATCAGATACTAAGTAGCATGCAATGGAAAACAATTATTTAACGTGATATTCAATATAATTTTCAAAAGGACAATTAAATGCATTATGGTAATATCCAAACAGTATATTGAAAGAATCCAAGGCAAACGTAAAATGCAGAGATGAACAAAACATTCTTTTTCTATTAAGACTATCAGCGTCCGGAATATTAAATACAACCAAACGCTGACAGTCTTGGCGCAGGCTTCATCTACACCACATAAAATATTATTGTACAAGATGAACAAAACATTCTTTTTCTGCTAAGAGAATAAGTGACAGGAATATTAAATACAACCAAACACTTATAGTCTTAACGGAAAACAAATGCTACACCTAAACAATACGTACATAATGCAGAGATGAACAAAACATTTTCCTGTAAGACTTAAGAGAAAAAAAAACACTGAAAAATCTTACGGAGATACAACAGCAAAGAAATTACACACAAATAAACATGAAAACAACTTACCCCAGTAGTAGCAGCGTCAGACTAGCAAAGACCCTAAATCGAGAGTTCGGAGGCAACTAATTCCTCATCACTTTCTGAGCATTTTACACACCGAAAAAAAAACAAAAAAATTTAAATAATTTTTAAAATCCTTTTGGATAGCTCCAAAAGTTGAATTTCCTACTTTGGGGGGCCCCCCTAATTTAAAGAAAAAAACCTTATTTGGTCATGTTTTCTCTTCCAAGCTTGTTAAAATTAAAAAACATTTTTAAATTACAACTTTGGAGAACTGAATTGTAAAATAAAAACCTTATTTGGTCTCCTCCAAGCTTGTTAAAATTTGAAAAATTAAGTTTAACTAACATTTTTATAACTATATTATTACAACTTTGGATAACTGAATTGTCAAATAAACTATCCCAAAAAAACATTTAAATTCACACAAGAAAAATTATTCAAATTTACACTAGAAAAATTATTTAAATTCAAAGCAGATAAATTTTTCAAATTCACACAAAATTATTTAAATAATAAAAAAAAAATATTATTAATTATATATTAAAATTATATATATATATAAAATTTTTTTTAAATAATTTTACTCAAATTTTTTCCAGCAATTTTGTTTTAAATTTTTTCAACAATTCTGTTAAATTTTTTTTCATCTATTTTGTTTCAAATTTTTTCATCAATTTTGTCATTAGTTTTGTTTGATTTTTTCCCCATTAGTTTTGTATGTCTTCATTAGTGTTGCCTTAGATAAAACCAGGAAAAGGAGATAGTACTTTGTTTATATTACAGAAAATTAATATTTACAATTAAATTTACACTTAAAGTAGTAATGCGGGTTTAAAAAAAAAGCAATTTAAAAGTTGCGGGCGAAACCTTGGTTGCCTTCGCCTATTACGAATGGACGAAAATTTCCGTTGGAGTAGGGAAAGGGAAGACAGTATCGCACTTAGTTAAGTGAGGGGTGTAGGAAACAATTAATTTTGTGTTATTTTTCTTTATTTTTATTGGATATTTAAGTTTAAACAATTAATTTTGTGTTATTTTTCTTTATTTTTATTGGATATTTAAGTTTAAACAATTAATTTTGTGAGTTTGAATTATTTTTCTTTATTTATTGATATTTAAGTTTAAAATACCAATTTGTGTTATTTTTCTTTATTTTTATTGGATATTTAAGTTTAAACAATTAATTTTGTGAGTTTGTGTTATTTTTCATTAATTTTATTGAATATTTATGTTTAAACAATTAATTTTGTAAGTTATTTTTCTTTATTTTATTGATATTTAAGTTTAAACAATTAATTTTGTGAGTTTGAATTATTTTTCTTACTTTTATTGGATATTTAAGTTTAAACAATTAATTTTTGTGTTATTTTTCTTATTTTTATTGATATTTAAGTTTAAACACCTAATTTTGTGTTATTTTTCTTTATTTTTATTGGATATTTAAGTTTAAAACAAATTAATTTTGTGAGTTTGAATTCATATATTTTTCTTATTTTATTGGATATTTAAGTTTAAAACAATTAATTTTGTGAGTTTGAATTATTTTTCTTTATTTTTATTGATATTTAAGTTTAAACAATTAATTTTGTAAGTTATTTTTCTATTTTTATTGATATTTAAGCTTAAACAATTAATTTTGTGAGTTTGAATTTATTTTTCTTTATTGATATTTAAGTTTCTTAAACAATTAATTTTGTGAGTTTGAATTATTTTTCTTTATTTTATTGGATATTTAAGTTTAAACAATTAATTTTGTGAGTTTGAATTATTTTTCTTTATTTTTATTGGATATTTAAGTTTAAACAATTAATTTTGTGAGTTTGAATTATTTTTCTTTATTTTTTTTTGATATTTAAGTTTAAAACAATTAATTTTGTGAGTTTTTCTTATTTTTATTTGGATATTTAAGTTTAAACAATTAATTTTGTGAGTTTGAATTATTTTTCTTTTATTTTTATTGATATTTAAGTTTAAACAATTAATTTTGTGAGTTTGGAATTATTTTTCTTTTATTTTTATTGATATTTAAGTTTAAAACAATTAATTTTGTGAGTTTGAATTATTTTTTCTTTATTTTTATTGGATATTTAAGTTTAAACAATTAAATTTGTGAGTTTGAATTATTTTTCTTTATTTTTATTGGATATTTAAGTTTAAACAATTAATTTTGTTGAAAGTTTATTTTGCATTTTAATTTGGGATCGACTTGCAAAATTTTCCAACTACTCAAAAATGGTTTGGAACATTTTGCTCACAACAGATTTTCTTTCCACCCGAAAAAACAATGTTCCTCCAGCTTTCGCCACATTACTCACCGACTCTTAGGGTCATGTTTTCGGAGCACCTTCGGAACATTCATTTTGATGGGCTCAGAGTGCAGAGTTGTTTTCATTAAATTTGTTGGATATTTATTTTTACATTTAATTTTAGAACATTATTTTGAACTAGAAACGCAATTTTCATTTCCTCAACAACACATTTCCAGACCACACAACACAATTCACACAACACATTTCCAGACCACATTCACACAATTCCCTCAAAAACACAATTCCCACAACACATTTCCAGACCACATTCACACAATTCCCTCAACAACACAATTCCCACAACACAATACAATTCTCATTCACACAACACAATACAATTCTCATTCACACAACACAATACAATTCTCATTCACACAACACAATACAATTATACAATACAATTTTCAAACATATTATACAATTTTCAAACATATTATACAATTTTCAAACATATTATACAATTTTCAAACATATTATACAATTTTCAAACATATTATACAATTTTCAAAACATATTTATACAATTTTCAAAACATATTTATACAATTTTCAACATATTTATACAATTTTCAAATATACAGTACAATTTTCAAACATATTTATACAATACAATTCTCATTTGTACAACCTTGTTTATAGAACAGAATACTCAAACACAATTCTTATACATGCAAAAGGATTATGATTTGAAAAAAATCTTACCTTGGAAGCATACTTGTACTTGAAGTAAAGGACCAAATAAATGAATTCAATTCACCTTATATACTGTTCATATACACACGAAACTAATGAAAAATTCAAACAAAATTGGTGAAAAAAAAATGTCAAACAAAATTGGTGAAAAAAAAATGTCAAACAAAATTGGTGAAGAAAAAAATTGTTGGGAAAACTTCAAGCAAAATTTTTTGAGCAAAATTTTTTTCTTCAAAAAAAATTATAATTAATTAATAATAAAAAAAAAAAATGATCTGCAATTTTTTTGCCTACGAGTCGCCTCCCTTGTCTGAGAGATGTACTGCCCCGCGCTCCATTGGAATCCATGACGTTACCCATGTCGAAAAATCCGTCGTGTGTTGAACCAATGAAGAGGTTCTATCCTTATTCTTTAAAATGGAAAAGAGAGAACATGTCAAGAGTATCATCAATTTGAAAATGATCCTGGGTTGAGGTGTGAAACTCAATGCGAGTATCGAATTAAAGTATTATTACGAACAACCCTTGTTTAGTTGCAGATACCCCCCTACATTTACAGTGGAGGGTGATGGAATCATTAGCTTTCCCGAATTGCAAGAAAGTTTCAAGGAAGTGGAAGAGAATTTCAGAGAGGCTGAACTAAGGGAAAATGAGAAAGGTCCCAAGGTTTGCTATTTCATGTTGCACTATGGTATGGACGGTAAACCGAAAAAAATTGAATATTACGAGGCGAACGATCCAGAAAACAAATGTGAATTTGTAAGATGTTGATGAAAAAATGTTGACTGAAAAGTTTAATTAGTTAAAGGTGAAAAGATCAGATTTATCAGTAGTATTTGATTAAAAAAATTATTATTTATTTGTTTGAAAATATATATATGGTATATATATTTTTTTTTATTATTGAATAATACTTTTTAATCAAATTCTCTTGGACCTTTGCTGAATTTTTCAAACGTCTGATTCTAACTCAACTTTTCTTCATAAATATTGCCAGTACAAAGCAAAAGTCACAAAGCATCAAAACATCAAGTCATCATGTATCCTGTCGAAGAACTACAATATGCTGGTTTTTTTGCTCATTGCAATTGTGTTTATTCCGATGGATGTCCGTTTCCTGCAGAAGTGGCCCCCTTTGTTCCATCAGGGACACGTAAGCAATACAAAGCCTTCACCTTGAATTTGTCCGATTTAATCCTTAATCACTGGATTTGATTCTCCTGAACCAATATTATTCGGATACAAAGACGAATATCGTGTTATCTCAAACCACGAGAGGGACAGTGAAATGGTCTCGCCAACAGCCATTTGTGGCTATAGGATGTACAAATTCATTACGTTTTAAAAATTTGGGCTGTGTACCATCCCAAAGCGAGTATCGCAGGTAATGTACGGACCTCAACAAAAAAGCTTTGTTTGCAAAGATTTTTTCGTTATTTGCCCGTGGTGGATGTGTTGAGTCGCCCTGTTTCAAGAAAAATTCCCGAACCCAAGAATTGTAAAATTATTTTGAATGGACACGTACTTCCACGATCAAAAAGCTACCCCTCGCTTGCAGTTTTAACAGAGCCTACGGATACGCCAGCCTGTGTAAGATAAAAATGGCAGAGTATGAAGAAAGGGAAGAAAATGTTTCTTCGGAGAGTGAAGAAGAATGTAATAATGTCATCATGGAATAAAATTATTTAAAAAAAAGTCTCAAGTCTCTATATTTGTCAAGTGTTATGAAATCTAGAAGCTAATGTTGATTATTCAAAGGTAATGTTGATTATAAAAATTTTTAAATGTAATGTTGATTATTCAAAGCTAATGTTGATTAAAAAATTTCAAAGGTAATGTTGATTATAAAAATTTTAAATTTAATGTTGATTATTCAAAGCTAATGTTGATTAAAAATTTCAAAGCTAATGTTGATTAAAAATTTCAAAGCTAATGTTTATTATAAAAAATTTTAAATCTAATGTTGATTATTCAAAGCTAATGTTCATTAAAGAAATTTCAATGCTAATGTTTATTATAAAAAATTTTAAATCTAATGTTGATTATTCAAAGCTAATGTTGTTTAAAAAATTTCAATGCTAATGTTGTGATTCAAAAAATTTCACAAAGCTAATGTTTATTATAAAAAATTTTAAAGCTAATGTTCATTAAAGAAATTTCAATGCTAATGTTGTGATTCAAAAAATTTCACAAAGCTAATGTTTATTATAAAAAATTTTAAATCTAATGTTGATTTATAAAATTTCAAAGGGTTAATGTTGATGAAAGGAATTTCAAAGCTAATGTTGTGATTCAAAAAATTTTAAATCTAATGTTGATTTATAAAATTTCAAAGGGTTAATGTTGATGAAAGGAATTTCAAAGCTAATGTTGATGAAAGAAATTTCAATGCTAATGTTGATTAAAAAATTTTTCAAAGCTAATGTTGATTAAAGAAAATTCAAAGCAAATTAAGCTAATGTTGATTTATAAAATTTCAAAGGGTTAATGTTGATGAAAGAAATTTCAAAGCTAGTAAAGCTAATCAAAAAAATTAATTATTCAAAAATTGTTTTATTTCTAAAAATAATAATAATAATAATAATATATATATATATATATATATATATATATATATATATATATATATATTTTTTAGCGATTTCTCTCAGCAAATAATGTATGACTGAAAAAGAAGTTTTACATTTATTTCATATTATAATTTTAAAAAAATTTTTTTTAAACAAGTTTTTAAAAATTTTTCAAAAATTTTTTAAAAATTTTTCATCTTTTTGGTGTCGGTATATAACAGTGGAATTCATTAATTTACCCCTTTCCCTAATACGAGTCTGTTTAAAAGGTAAGTTTTTTAAAATTTTTATGATCCAATAGATTAAGTTTTTCCTGATTGTCTCTTTTTTGCAGAATCCGGGACGATGAGGTCAAGTTTATCTTTCTCAACATTCGGGGTTCCAGCACAATTGTTCCCCTTTTTTATTTTGCCGAGGACGGGTTTTTACAAGGCCAAAAAATTTGGCATGTTGATGGGTTGCGTTCCCTGGAAATACGAAATTTTTTGCCCACGAGCCCCCTTCGGAGAGTACTGCCCCCCCTTTGGGAATCCAGACGTTACCCATGCCCAAAAAAACGCCGTTTTTAAACCCCAGAAGAGGTTCTATCCTTATTTTTTAAAATAAAAAAAGGGAAAATGTCAAGAGTATCATCAATTTGAAAATGATCCGGTGGGGTGTGAAACTCAATGCAGTATCGAATTAAAGTATTATTACGAACAACCCTTTTTTGTTCAGATCCCCCCTACATTTACAGTGAGGGTGAGGGAATCATTAGCTTTCCCGAATTGCAAAAAATTTTTCGGAAGTGGAAGAGAATTTCAAAAGGCGGAACTAAGGAAAATGAGAAAGGTCCCGGTTTGTATTTCATGTTGCACTAGGGTATGGACGGTAAACCAAAAAAAAATTGAATATTACGAGGCAAAATAGAAAACAAATGTGAATTTGTAAGATGTTTGATGAAAAATGTTGACTAAAAAAGTTTAAATTAAAAAGGGTGAAAGAAATCGACAAAAATTAAAAAATAAAAAATTTTATTAAAAAAAAAAAAAAAAAAAAAAATATATATATATATATATAAAAAATATATATATATATATATATATATATTTTTTAAATTTTTTTAAAAATTAAAAAAATTTTTAATCAAATTCTTTTGGGCCCTTTTTGCTAATTGTCTGTTTTTAACTCAACTTTTCTTCATAAAATTCCCGTAAAAAGAAAAGTCCAAAGCAAAAAAAAGTCATCATGTATCCTGTCGAAGAACTACAATATGCGGGTTTTTTGCTCATTGCAATTGTGTTTATTCCGATGGATGTCCGTTTCCTGCAGAATGGCCCTTGTTCCATCAGGGAATCAAGAAAATAAAAGCCTTCCCCAATTTGTCCGATTTTTTTTAATCATTTGATTTGATTCTAAACCAAATTTTTTCGGATAAAAGACGAATATCGTGTTATCTCAAACCACGAGGGGAAAAAGTGAAAATTCTCAGCCAACAAGCCATTTTTACAGGAGCCCCCCGACATTTAAAAATTTTGGCCGACCCTCCCAAAGCGGAGATCGTGTGGGGTTGGACCTCAAAAAAAGTTTGTTTAAAAGTTTTTTCGTTTTTGCCCGTTGGGGTGTTGACGCCCTGTTTAAGAAAAAAACCCCCAAAAAAATTGAAAAATTTTGAAGGAATGAATTTCCAGATAAAATGTTGAGTTTTAAAAGGTTTTAAAAGCCAGTGTTAAATAAAAAGGCAAGTTGAAAAAGGGAAGAAAATGTTTTTAAGTGAAAAAGAATGTAATAATTCAAGGAATAAAAATTTTTTAAAAAAAATTTAATTTTAATGTTTTAACAAAACTAATGTTGAATTCAAAATAATGTTGATTATAAAAATTTTTAAATTTAATGTTGATTATTCAAAGCTAATGTTGATTAAAAAATTTCAAAGGTAATGTTGATTATAAAAATTTTTAAATTTAATGTTGATTATTCAAAGCTAATGTTGATTAAAAATTTCAAAGCTAATGTTTATTATAAAAAATTTTAAATCTAATGTTGATTATTCAAAGCTAATGTTCATTAAAAATTTCAATGCTAATGTTGTGATTCAAAAAATTTTAAATCTAATGTTGATTATTCAAAGCTAATGTTCATTATAGAAATTTCAATGCTAATGTTGTGATTCAAAAAATTTCACAAAGCTAATGTTTATTATAAAAAATTTTAAAGCTAATGTTCATTAAAGAAATTTCAATGCTAATGTTGTGATTCAAAAAATTTCACAAAGCTAATGTTTATTATAAAAAATTTTAAAGCTAATGTTCATTAAAGAAATTTCAATGCTAATGTTGTGATTCAAAAAATTTCTAGCTAATGTTTATTATAAAAAATTTTAAAGCTAATGTTCATTAAAGAAATTTCAATGCTAATGTTGTGATTCAAAAAATTCAAAGCAAATTAAGCTAATGTTGATTTATAAAATTTCAAAGGGTTAATGTTGATGAAAGAAATTTCAAAGCTAGTAAAGCTAATCAAAAAAATTAATTATTCAAAAAATTGTTTAATTCTTGAAAAAATATATATATATATATATATTTTTTTTTAAGGATAATAAAATTTCTCTCAGCAAATAATGTATGACTGAAAAAAATTTTTACATTTATTTCATATTATATGATTTTCAATTATATTCAGTTTTATAATTCAATTTTGTTTATCAAAATTTTCCTTTTTTCCAGATAAGCTAGAAATTGATCATTACAGCTTCAACAACTCTTGCCGAGATGATTCCCATTTACAGGAGATTGAATGATCCATTTTATTTCCTTATGGTCTATTCCAAAACTTTTGCTGATTTTTTGAAACAGTACGTTCTCAATTGTCCTGTGGACACTAGCATCGTGATGCAAGGTTGTACTGAGGACTATAGTGTTATAAAGGTCGAGTTTATACGGACCGAGGAAGGATTCCAGTATAATCAGGAATTTAAACAACAGGAAAATGCAGAGAGGGTACGTGCCATGATGTCGAACCATGTCTCATGTACGCCTGAGGCTTGGCTGGATATAGTGATTCAGGCATCTGTTATTGTATTTCCCATGTTGAAAATGCAAATACCCCAAAGGACCATTATTCACATTTGGACCACTCAAGCCTTTTACGACAGATTGTGTTTATCCGAATGTTTTAGAACTGTGGCCTATCTGGAATGGAAAAAGACACGGGACCCTCGGATGCAGGGTAAGAAAATCTTTCAAAGTTTGCTGGACTTGCCATCGTTGGGTATTGTGATAGGGGGTTCCACAGAACTCTGGAAAAAACCCAAGAGAGAAGAAGGGATAATAAGAGTGTAAATGCTGATGGATTGTAAAAGAAATTTTTGTATGTGTCAATAAACTAAATGGTACGTTGCCTTGTATGTGTTGTTTTTTATGATTTATATCTTTATCAATCCTACTGCATGCGGCAGTGATCGTGCGACAAAAATGGGTGATTCCGATACATCCACCACGTTTTAAATAAATAGAGTCGAGCAAAAAATACATAATTATCCATCCTTCTAGAATAAACCATTTCCTTTAAAAGTGAAAAGTTTCCTGTACCTGATATTTTTTTCCTCTCTGGCAAAAGTGTCAGCTCGGATTCTAATTTAATCCTCAATTTTGAGGAATCAATTTATTTTTCAGATGCTCTCATAATTATGGCTTCTTTGAAAACTTTAATCTCCGATTTGGAAAAAAACATTATCCCAGGTGTGCTCCAAGAAAATACCTCAAATGTGTCGTCTTATAGACGGAGCGTTTAGCAGGTATATTGAAATTTTATGAACTGTTTCCCATTCCCGTCAAGGTGGTACTGAATAAACATGGACTGCATCTACAGTAGGGACCGAAGGACCAGACACTTGTGAGTGTTCTTTTTTATTTAAAGAACCCGAGATTTTTTTCATCGTGAAACAATTGAACCACGTCGTTGTACGGGATGCATCACAGAGAATATTTGAGAAAAGTCCATTGTCAATGTGCCACCTCTGTTTAGTGCACCATGAGCTCTGTACTTTTTTCTTGTACAAAAGTGAAATAAAATTTATGAAATAAAATATATGTGTGTGATTATTGGAGTGAAGAAAATTGTGTTTTCCCTTTCATGTATGAAAATTATGCAGTATGGCTTGTTTTTGTACAACCCTGAGTAGACACATTTGGAATATTTAGTTTCAAATTCCTACATCTTTTTTACATCCAACGGTCAAGTTTGGGACCCACTGAATAGAATCATCAAAGCCAACCTCGGACCCAGAATCACCAACCTCAGACTCACGGAATACAATCACCAAAACCAACTTTGGATCGACTGGATAACGCAACCTCGGTGACCAACTTTGGATCGACTGGATAACGCAACCTCGGTGACCGACCTCGGACCCACTAGATGACGTAACGAGAGGAAGGCCGGCCGAGTATAAAACCGAGCGCTCGGCGGCTAACATTCATTCAAACTTATAATTAACAATTTCCCACCTGCCCTAATTCACCTTATTAATTCCTATCTTGTTAACCGATCCTTTCAAGTAAGAGTTAATGATACCCTTTCTAACATCTTCTCTATCAAATATGGGGTGCCCCAAGGGTCCCTCCTGGGCCCCCTGTTATTTAACATCTATATCAATGACATCCCTTCTCACCCCCAAACTAGCACTAACATTTACGCCGACGACACTGTCACGCTCGCTACT
The DNA here is from genome assembly GCA_019973955.1 of Trichonephila inaurata madagascariensis. NCBI lineage: Eukaryota > Metazoa > Arthropoda > Arachnida > Araneae > Nephilidae > Trichonephila > Trichonephila inaurata. Next base: position 19,518 of record BMAV01004024.1, read on the forward strand.
TACAAAAATCACAACACTATTACTTTGGCACTTAACAATCACCTATATCTACTCCAAAATTACTTCGACACATGGAAAATTAAAATTAATGTAGATAAAACGATAGCAGTTCTCTTCACTAAAAGGAAAACACAACCAACGCCTCCTACTCTCTATTCCACACAACTCCAGTGGTCTCAGAACACAAAATACCTTGGATTGATCCTTGATAAAAAACTCACTTGGAAACAACATTTGACACACAAGCGCGATAAATTCCGGAGGGCTCTAAGAGCACTTTTCCCCTTAATTGGCCGGAAATCTGAATTAAATATGTACAATAAGTTACTTCTCTACACTGCCGTTTTGCGACCAATAATTACCTATGGTGCGCCTGTGTGGGGCTACGCAGCAGATTCAAACTTAAAAATTCTCGAGATTGCTCAGAACTCGTTAATTAGAAATATTGTAAAAGCTGATAGATATACTAGAAACTCCTTAATTTATAATGATATTAAAATTCCCCCTCTTAAAGCTTATTTACAAAAACTGGCTATCTCATTTTTCAATAGACTTCCTAACATCGATAACGAAAATGTTCAAAAACTAAATAATTACTATCCAGTGCCAGATATTAAAAGACCTAGGAGAATTCTTCTAGACTCATATTACCCCCCCTAACAATTAATTTAGTCACTCACCGTGTGGTGAGTGACCATTCTTTTCTAATTTCCATTATTTTAACTTGTATATCGCTGTATATTTTAAAGGCACTGGGATAACGCTTATCCCTCCGACCTTTATCTGGAGATAGAGTTCTTGGTGTTGCGAGCTTGGTTTGGGTTGGTGGGCGTGGATTCACTGTCGTGGACCAATGGGGTGGCAGGAGCATTGGAGAGGGCACTAGGCATTTGATTGGCTGATGGGAGTGAACTTGGAGAGAATTTACTTAGGAGAATTTTGAAATAGTTAAAGTCTATGGAAATGAACGAAAGAAAAAAAAGTTTAGGAAGGGGAATTTAAAAAATCATAGCATTGTAATTATAAAGAAAAAAATTAGCATTTGTCGCGAATCTACAATAATGTAGGCCTGAACATTT
>BMAV01004025.1:0-26519 GCA_019973955.1 Trichonephila inaurata madagascariensis
ATTTTTGTCCGGGTTGCGGTTACCCAGTAACGTAGATGTGGTAAGGTAAGAGAAAACGATCTACAATATTTATTATAAATTAATAACAAATACGGAATATGTACTTACGTACATATAACTAAAGTAAAGAAACTCACACTTTTAAAACCGCGTTTAACGCAAAACGCAAGATACGAACATAGTAATAATAGCCATTAAAAAAATAATAATATTAAATGTTACATTTGTTATCAAACAACTCAAAATGCATCAAAAATAAAACTTTTTCATTTGAAGTTAGTTCTCCTAGTTATAGCCAGTACAATACTTATTCTGCATACTGTCAGCCAATCTTGAGTATTTCGACACAATAATTACTAACTGCTAATCTTCAGGTGGTCCACATCGGTCGATCGCGATCTACTTAATGTTCAACCCCCAAAAATAATCAAGAACAATGCTGTTTTTAATACAATGAAAAAAATAACAAGTAACAAGGAAATACACCAATCAACGCTACTCGGTGGAGTCAACAGTGATTGTATAAGACAACGGAGAGTTATAGAAAGTTTGAGACTAATTTCTGCTGCTACATTGAAAATGTTTTAACGTTTTAAGGTACCCGACTAGGTTCGGAACAGTGATTTTACAAAAGTGTGTAAATGGATAATATTTATGATATTTAGTATAAATTAGATTAGAAAATGTACATAAAACTGTTTTGTATTATTAAAATGAAAAAAATTATTTAAGTACACTATTTTGACAAAAAATGAACATAGAATGACTCATTTTCAAAATATTCTCTTTTTGTGAAAAATGCTTCTATTATAACTATATTTTGCCTGTATATAGCTCAGACCTACGTACAGTGGGTCAACTAGAATTTTTGAAATATATAACTTAGAAGTGGGTTTATCCATGTCTTACCACAACAGAGGGGATAAATTTTAAGAAAGAAACACCGGTAACTATTTCAATTGGTTGTAAATCTGAAAATAATGTGAATTTTTTAAAAATCGTAGTTGAGCCTCTGTACAAAGGTCTGAGCTATATACAGGCAAAGCATTATTATAATAGAAGCATTTTTCACAAAAGGAGAACATTTTGAAAAAAGGTTATACTAAGTTAATTTTTGTCTGAAATATTGAATTTAAATAATTTTTTTTGTCAAAATGTCCTTAAAACTATTTTATACATGTGTTCTAATCCAAATATCATGAAAATTATACATTTATGTGAATTTTTAAAATCACGGTTCCGAACGTAGTTGGATACCTTAAGCGAATTTTATTGAAGACTATCCTCGTCTACGAGACGTGTTACATCATTTTTGAGATTTATAATTGAATCAATATCCATAGTAAACCGTGTAAATGAATATAAAAATCAAACACTGACAATTTAAAAGGGAGAGGATATACATCTGGTTTGTAAATAAATGCAATGAGATATACGTAGTATGAGTGGGTATTCCCGTATTGTTTGAAAAACACTATTGTAAAGAATATAATGTTTCAATAGGTAAAAAATAAACTAATTTTAAACACATATTATTCTCTTACAGTTTTGCCAACTGAAGGACCAAGAATCATGGGTGGTCTACCCAAATATAGAGTAGGAGATACAGTATTTGTCAATTGCACATCATCTAGATCTAAACCAGCAGCAACTCTGAATTGGTATATCAACGACGAAATAATTATCGGAAAGAAAGAGGTATTTTTCAGTTAATATATTTTCATCAAACATATTTAAAATAATTAATTTCATTTTAATTATGAATATTTTATAAAGTTTGTAAAACAATTTTATTCATTATGTGTCTTCTAAGCAAAAGTACAATGGATATTGAAAAGAAAATATTTGAGAATCAATACTATGTTATATCAAACATGTAAAACTTGATCCTAAAATAAAAGAAAATAACTTCAATTTAATTTTTAAAAGAATGAACAACCTTTTTTTTTATCAAATATAATAAGAAAAAAGTCGTTATGAATTTTATATTACTATATTCTATTCAAAAGTTATTGAATTTTTAATTGATATGAATTTCATTATTATAACTCTTAAAGTGGCAATTGAGTGTTTATTACCGTCGCAGTATAAATCAACACAAGAGCTATTGGCAACGGACCTCGTAATTTTGAGCCACAGTGAAATGATTAACAGAAGGATTTTGAGCCATGATAGATTTAACATGTGTTAACCCCTGTACACGTTGGGTCTTCAGCTGTATAAGGGCTCGAACTCATGATATGCAGGCCACCAACTCGCCACTATGACCTCTAGCAGTGACGTAACCTAAGCCTCGGCAACCCTCGTATCGCGAAGGGGCCCAAAGGTTATGATTTTACAATCCTTTGTAAGATCTGGTTTGGGGCCCAAAACATGACTTTGCAGAAGAACCCTAATTTTCTCCGATAAACCATTGAAATCTAGGTTACCGCAGCCTCATTCTTGTGGCATTCAGTATATTCTCTAGTAAGGTATCCAACTACCCTAAAATAATGATTTTCTTTTAAACATTGAGAATTTTTTTTAAGTTTTTATTTTATAGGCCATCTTATTAGCTTTATAAAAGTACCAAGTGTTTTTTCCCATTCACTAGAACAAAATCTGCAAGTGTTCTAGAAAAAGCAGATGCCATAACTTTACATAAGATGTCAAACTTTAAAATGCGTTTTACTCGAAATGTGTTTTTTTCTTCGAAAAAATGAAACGGGACAGCTGATTGCTCAAAAGTTTTTAAGATAATTTATTGAAATTTTTTATGTTATGTTCTGTATAACAGTAGAAGTGTTTTAACCATCAGATTTATCAATCACTGTTTTATTACAAAATTTACTGTGATTTATGTGAATATCATTATCTTTTTTTTAAGCAATTTCATGTAATAAGTAAGATAAAGTGCTCCATTTCTTGTAAAAATTAAAATATCTCTTATCCTGAAGGTCATTTGAAAAATGAATAGCAAAGTACTACTTTAAAATTGAAAAATTGAGAATTTGTTCCTTTACTGTTTGTTTAAGTAATTATTTGTCAATTATTACCCATTTTTTCCCGTTTTAGTAGTAATAATTTATTTTTCTTTTCTTAAATGTATCCTTTTTTCTTAAAATGTACTAAATAATTCTAAAATGTATTAAATAATTCTGTTCTAATAATTCTCTCCAAACTTCACTCCATTTTTTTTTTTTTAAAAGTTGTCGCAAGTAGTCGGATACCTTAATTACTCCCATTGTTAAAATATGCTAATGTTAATTTTAAATTTACCTTGAACAGTATATATGATTATTATACAGTAAAAATTTGGTATAAGGAGTTACAAAATGAATAAATAAAATAAAATTTTAAAAAAAAGTTTTGTTTTATGCGCGCAAACTCCCCATTTACCTTATTGTCAATGACTGAGTGAATGAATATTAACGTCGCACTGTTCAGCTACACGAGGGCTTTTGGCAACGGTCAACGTAATTTTGAACCATGACCAAGTGACGTGGACCTGAGCTGGCACCCCCTCTCCTAACAACCACACCACACCAACGGGAGGACGTTTCAGCTTTGCTGGCACCTCCTCTCCTAACAACCACACCACACCAAAAAAGGAAGACGTTTCAGCTTTTGACAGATTTAACGTGTATTGCTGCCCTACACGGTGGGTCTTTGGTGGTACTGGGCTCGAACTCGAGACATGCCTGCCATAATCCGATACCTTGACCACTGGGCTACCGCAGCCCTTATTAAAAAAATAAAAAATATCTAATAAATCTAATTTTGTTTTAAATGTTTTATATCTTGGATAAAAAAAATTAATAAATTTGACAATTGCAAATAAACACGTTTTAAGCGAAATGTAAAATTTCATAATGAATTTCATCTGTAATGAGAAATATGTAATAATCAAACAGCTAGCATTGTTAACTGTTTTTTTTTAAACCAACAGAACGTTTATCTTGTTCAATAAACAAGGTAATATCAGGTAGGTGTTAATAACACAATTCTAATAAATAACTTGGTATTAAAAGTATCTAAGAATTGACAGAGTATTTACTCCATTTTCTTTTACATCTCACATTTAAATGATTCCCCCGATTTTTCCCCCTCCTTAATTTAAATAATACTTTTAAACAGTAAATTTTTTAATATAAAAATTTTATGATTTAATTTTTAAATATGTTTTAATTAATATTCTTATTTTTGTGAGCGGAAATTTTAAAAGTTTAAACAAAATAGCATTTGCCAAAAAGCTTAAAAAAATTCAATTTCCCTTTTTTTGAAACATGAAAAAGGAAAAATTTTTTGAGAAATTAAAAATGAAAATACTTTTGCAAACGGTCGTATAAAATTTGGTTAAAATAAAATATTTTAACCCAATAATGACATTTCTTTTTTATTTTTCCTTAAACAAATTACAAATAAAATTTCCCTAGCTCCAATAATAAATATTCTTTTCCCCCACTCTATTTTTAAATATTCTTTTCCCCATAAAAAAAGTTAAATACGAAAGAATTTATATTCTGCAAATAATCCGTAAAAAATTTTACATTTATCTGCATATAAATTTTTCTTTTCCCAAACCATTGTTTGAACATTAAAAAAAAAACAAACCGTAAAATATTTTCTTTCCCAAAAGTTTTTAACAAAATTTTTTTGCCAGCAATATCATTGTTAAATTTATTCTTTTAGGGCAATTTAATTCAATTTATTTTTTACTAACGACCAGATAACTTTAATTTCATTTACAAAATTCTTTTACGGAAAAGAAAGTGTCAGCTTTTTTCAATTTTGTTTCGTTTTTTTTTTTCCCAAATTGATTTTTATTTAAAAAAAAATTTGTCTTTTTTAAAAACGGTGATTTATAGTAAATTACGTTTTTTTGTTAAACCCGAAACTCGTTAACGGGTTTTTAGTTCAACCTAAAAAAGAAAGCAGAGTAGATCGTGAAAATAATCTAATTCCATCATAATTCCCCAAAAATGACCCGAATTGGCGAGGGGTTTTTTTTGGGAAACATAATCTTTTGGGGGAAACTCCAAGGATATCTTAGTATTACTGTCTAGATGGAGATGATTGCAATTATTTATAAGAATAGGTGATATGTTTGCTAGAGTTTAAATTTTATATTTTTATTTCATTCACAAAAATTAGTGTATTGTACGCAGAATCTAATGGAATGTAATACCAATATATTTAAATGTGTTAGAACGAATGTGTTACAAATTATATCAGAAAAATCTGATAATGAATCAAAATATCTTTGAAATATTTTTTTTTTTCTTTATGTTAAAAAAAAAATCAGTTTGTACTTTCCCTTCAGGGAAAAAAATTTTCATATCAGTATTTTATTTTTATATTAAAACTCTGATTTTTTTTTGTAAAGAAATTCTTTTTTTCAATACTGTATTAAAACTAAATATATTTAAAAAAAAATATGGATTAATACAAATTTAAAATACATAAACATTTAAATTTTATGTGCATTTAATAAGATACGCAAACTTTTTTTTATAGAAACTTAAGATTTATATGTACTAGTATAATTAAAAAATATGCCCTAAATACGTTGGTTATTTTTACCTAAAATTATTATAATGTGTATTATAGGTTTCTTTCAAATTGACAAAAAAGACAGCAGCACTTTCCTAGGGGAAAAAAAGTGAAATATTTTAATATAAATAAGGGAATCACTTAACTATAAAATTTAATATATTTTAAAAAATAACCAGTCAGAAATATTTTGCATTGAAAAATGAATTAATGTCGTGAAAGAAATTGTTTTTCAATAAAACATTTATATTTAGAAAATACTATTATTCTTTGAATATCTTATTTAAAAAATAATAATGACGTAAATAAATATATCGTTCGCCGTGTAATACACTTAATTAATGCAAAACACTGATAATTACAACACAGTAAATTCTTGTAATAATTTTTCTTGCTAATTTAAAAAATGAAAACTTCTTAAATAGCTTTTTCAAATAACTCCTGAAGATTCTAAATATTTATACTTAAGAACGTAATTATACCGATTTTAATTAATTTTCTATTTTTAGAAAGTCCAAATATTTCCTATAATATTTTATTCAGTTTTTAAAAATTTTTCCCCGTATACCACCCAAAAAAATTTCTTCTAAATGCTGAAGTTTTTTGAAAAAAAAATTTCTTATGCAAAATTTAAAATCAGTTAAATTTGCGTAAACAAAATTAATTTAAATTTAAAAGTTTACAGTTAAAATAATGATAATTTTATCGACGCAAAAGTAAACAAATACATTTGAATTTTTCTCGCCTTTTTTGAAAATTTAAAAATTTCCAGCGGGAAAAAAAAAAAAGTACATAAAAAAGAAGATAAACATTTTTTTAATATGACGCTTTAAGTTTTTTTTTAAAGAATTATAAAAATGTTTTATTCCCCAAAAAAAGCTCGATTTACTTGTTTTTAAAAATCTTTTACATCGGTTATTTATTTTTTTTTTCGGTTTTTCCCGGAATGCTTAATATTTTTGGTCCTTTTTATATAAAAAACGAAAACTTACTTTTTCATGGGGTACTTTATAAAAAGGGTAATGCAAAGATAATGAAATGACGGACTTTTTCCAAAAAATATGTTTAGACTTTCAAATTTTTTAAAATATTTAAATTTTATATTATTTCAAAAATCTCTACTGACTTTTCGGCTTTTTTTATTTATTTGGGACTTTTATAACAAAATGTAAGAAATACAACAAAAACAAATTTTTTTTGACTTTTAAAATATCGATAAAAAGCATTTGCTTTATATCAGCAGACACTATTAGTTTCTTATAGAATAATTTTTTGTGTATTTATACAATAAGTATTATTAAAGGGAAATTTTTAAAAACCTCTTGAAAAAGGGTTAATAAAAAGTTGATTTTCATAAAAAAACAATTTTCAATTAAAAGGGACATTTATGAAACAATTTTAAAATATTCGAAAAATACGAACTCTTTATTGATTGTAGGCACAAATAAACTTAATTTAAACTACAATGAATACAATAAATCAAATATTTAGAAGTCAAATATAACATACATAAAACAATAAATTTTTTATAGGTATTATTTAAAAAAAATTAATAAAAACTTAATTGTTTACTAAAAATTCCCTCCCATTCATTAGAAGTTAGAATTTTTATGGTAGTGCCTTAAAAAAGTATTTTTATGCTAACGTTAAAGACTATAATTCACTCATTTCATAGAATAACTATGTATTTTATGAAATAACTGGTATTCCTGAAAAAAGGGGTTTAAAATACCTGAAAAGTCAATTAAAGGTACAAAACGGGGGAAATTTCAAAAACATATTCTATGAGATAACTAATTATTCTATATATAAAATAACTAATTATAGACCTTTAAAGTGAAAAATAAACAATTTCGAAATTATTTTATAAATTTATTGGTCATAAATAGGTAATACCTATCCAAAAATATATTTTATCCCTATTTGGGATGATAAATTAAAATAATTTATTGATAAAAAATAAGGAAAATCTGATAATATAACTTACTATTGCTCATTTGCTAACATTTGTCGAAAGAAGAACAAAAAAATGTTTTGTTTTTTCCAAATTTAAATTTTTTTTTTTTCTTTAACAATTTTTAAAAAGTCACGTGGTACTTTTTTTTTCCGGGACTTTTAAAGCCAGGGAAAATTCATAATTCGCATGATTAAGTGCAGATCTTTTTTTAATTGTCCCCACCCTTAAATCAAAGGGTTTAAATATCTCGCATTGAAACTTTCTTATTTCGGTTATCTTCCCATTCTCGCAGAATCATTTAGAAAAAGGTTAAAAAAATTTTTAATAAATTTTAAATGTAAACCCAAAATTTGGTCAAATTATACGCGTTTAAATGCAACGGAATGAACGTACACACCCGCGCGCGTTTGGAAAACGCTATAAGTGGTTCAAAAATTTACCCAAAGACCGAGACCGTATTTTTCATACTTAACCTTTAAAGTTTGGGTTATTCTAGTTAAATCTTACAAGGGGGGGCAGACTAAGGGAAAATTTATTTGGGATCGAGACTTGGTATAATAGTAGTACCCCTTAGGTTTTCCCCTCAATGTAAATTTCCCTCAATGGGCCAGTCAATTCAGAGAAATGCCATTATTATTAATTAAAATTTTTAAAAAAATTATTATTAATTAAAAATTAAAAATAGTTATTAAATAAAAATATTGAAAGTAATTATTAATAAAATTATTAATATTTAAAATTAGTAAATTAATCGCTATTTATTAAAAATATTAAATCACTATTTATACTAATTAATTAAATACTACTAATTATAATTGATTAAACACTATTTATTATAATTAATTAATTATTATTAACATTAGTATTATTAATTTTTACTAAAATTATTAATTTATTATTAAAATTATTGTTTATTTTTAAAAATTATGATTAAATTTTTAAAATTTAAATTTTTAATTTATTATATAGAAACTAGCGATCACTGAGGGGGGTGTTCTGTACCCCCCAGCAACAAGAATATCCTCCCAGATTTCTAAAAGAATGTGCAGAACCACGTTTTTTTCTGTAGTGCACATTTTAGGTCATAAACCCTTCAGACGTAATGCAACCCCTTTTTAAAGGAACGGGGGAATGTAATGACCTTGAAAATTTTTTGGGGGCTGGGGGCTCCCGAGAAGTTACATTTGTATCAGCCCGTTGAAAGTTTGGAAAATGATTAAAATATTTTTTTTCTTACTTTCTACATCTTATCTCTTAAATTAAAGTATATTTATTACTGGCATATACGTTTTACTGGTTTATGAAAAATATAAAATTATGTGTTTTAAAATGAAAATTTTGTATGTTTTTTTAAATTAATTTAGTCTTTTGTGTGCAATAAATTAAAAATTTTATTTGTATAATACAAAAAAACATCTTGTACTTTATAAATATGTATCATAATGACTTAATTTTTATTTTTTTAATTAAAAACGTTTAAAAACTTGGGGTGTTCTCACACCCCGATCGGTAGAAAAAAAAGGCGCAGTGACCGGGGTTAAAAAAGAATTTTACTTGAATAAACTTTTTGAAATTAAATAAATTTATTTAAAAAGGACTTATAAATATTATATAAAATTGTAAAATAATTTAATAACATATAAAAACATATTTTTTATTATATTAATTATAAAATAATTAATTTAATAATAATAATATATTTTATAAATTATTTTATATTATATCTATTATTTTATTTATAGTATATTTTATTTCACATTATAAAACTATTTGTAACTAATTTTTTTGTAAAATATCATTTAATATTTATTATATATTTTATTATAAATATTATTTATTAATATAAAATATATTTATAAAATTTAATATAATTATTTATATATATAATCAAAGTAATTTTTTTTTATTTTATAAAATACAAAATAATTACAAAAAATATCATTTAATATACCTTTCATAAATAAATTTATTCAATTTAAAAAAATAATTAAATGAATTGAAGAAAAAATTTTGATCGCGTGGAATCGAACCCTAACCGCCAGCATAGAAAGCAAACGATTTACCAATCAAGCTACGAACTCGTTGCGGAAAATTAAAATTTAATTGTATAAAAGCTAAGCATGAATTTCAAAGGCTGATTTCTCCGAACTGACTGGCCATTCGACGGAATTACATTGAGGGGTGAACACCCTAAAAGAGTACTACTATTACACCAAGTCTCGATCCCAAATGAATTTCCTTAGTCGTGCCCTCTCCTTGTTAGATTTAAATAGTTTTATATACTTTAACTTTTATTTGTCCAGTTATTGCATGAAATACTTAGCTACATATGAAATAACAGATTTCACACTTTAACCGAAATATATGCATACATGATTCTCCTGGTTTAAAATGAATCAATTTTTTATAACAAATATTTAAAAGTAATTTTAGATATTGGATGAAAGCGAAAATCGTCCAACGATCAGTTTCAAACCTTATATATGGTTAACCCTTACAATTTTTTTTTTTTTTGTTGTTAAATTACTATATTGGAAATGTCCGCTCAGTGGCGTACAGAAGACTTAAGGGGTTCAATTTCCTACTTTTAATTGTTAGTCTAAATATTATCTTGTAGCTTTCGGCAATGTTTTCTTAAGCAAACTATAGTTTAAGAGTAAAAAGCAGACTTTTATTGTTAATCGAACTAAAAAGTAAAAGAAAATAATTCTTAATATAAGAATAAAATGAATAGCGAGAAAATTAATATCATTGAGGTAAAAGCGTGGGGAGTTCGATATCAATTGTTATAATTTCTTACTTGTCTATTGCAAAATGCAGAGTTAGTGAGAAAATTTAGTACAAAGCACCCCACACACTTTTACCACAATGACATTAATTTTCTCGCTATTTATTTTATTCTTATATTAAGAATTATTTTTTACTTTTTAGTTCGATTCACTATATAAAAGTGTGTTTTTAGTTTTTAAAAATTATAAATTATTTATCATTTTCTAGTTCAATCTACAATAAAAGTGTGTTTTTTAAATTTTTTAAAGTATCATTTATTCATTGGCGAATTAATCTAAAATACTTTTTTTTAGAATCTAGAATACCTATTTACATCCTATCAGTGCGTCAATACGGCCTGATTTGCAAAATGTAGCATCAACACAATTTTTACAACATATCCTTTCCTTTTTTGCATAAAAAAAAACATGTTTTAGGGCTTTTACTTAATCTTTTAGTCACCAAATGTGGAAATAAGAAATCGTTAATCGATCAGAACAATGTAACAAAATTATTAAATTATTGTACTGTCATCGGTTCTTGATAAGTGTGCAAAATTTCGAATTAAAAAAGGGGGTAAAAATCGATTTCAAAGATTTCGTTACATACGGGTGAAGATAATAAAAGCGTGCTAAAAACATAAACTCTCTCATGAAAATGGTCTGTGTACGTCATTAGTACAGAAAATAATTTACGTAAAATCTGTCATCTGACGCCAAATTTTCAAGTGAGAAAAAAATTCGACTCAAAATTTGCTAAGAAAAGAATACAAAATACGCAGAATTAATTCTCGATATAAACATGATAGCCTCACATCTGTCATAAAATTAACTATATATTTTGGTTATATATTTAAATTCTTTCTTGAGTTTATTGTTATTTTTTTTGCTGTACAATACAGTAAATTATTCAAAAAAAATTACTAAACTTTAGTACATTAATTGAGTACGAACTATATGAAGTATTTATCACTACCACGATATATTTTTAAAGGATTACTTCATTCTTGTTGAAAGTAGGCATTTGAAAATTTCTCAAGTACATTTATTTGGTAGGTACAACTGTGGTCAGTTTAGAGGGAGAGAATTAAGAATCTCTATATTTGTTTGAATTTCTTACTTATTTAATCGTTCATACAGTTGCATATGTTTCCACTAATTCTCCTCTATGTTCGTCCGAGGAATAAGCATGCCTAAGCTTGTTGAATTACATACATGTCTAATAGAACCAGTATTTATGTTGGTAATAATTGCATCTACGAAAGTATAGGAAATTCCTTATAATTTAGAATAAAAAAATGTATATTTTATTAAAATAATTGAAATAATAATTAAAGTGCAGTGTTTTCATTGGGGTGGCACTGTTAATATGAAATTTAAAGTGGATTTATCTACAATGCTTTGGTTGAACAACATAACAAAAAACAAAATATTTTATTTGAATTTCATTTATGTCAGATTGAAGCAATACGATTGCTATTGGCCCCGCACCTCATAATTTTAAGCTATAGGCAAGGAACGAGAAACACATCTGAGCTGGAACCTCCTTCGTTAAACATCCACATCACTCCAACGGGACTACATTGAACTTCGACAGATTTAACGTGCATCAGGCCATCTACACGGTGGGTCTGCAGTGACACTTGGTTTCGAACCTGTTGCTCTGCAGTTCCAGCCACGAGCTAGCTATAATTAACATTTGGCTACCATAGCCCCAAAACCATTTGGAGTTTAAGATTGAAATCTCCCATGGTCTAAATCAAGTCAAATTGGATTATGCTGTATATTGATAAATAAGAATATATTTTTTATATACAATTTTTATCTTAATTTACTTAAAAGTTTTTAAAATGGAATTCAATTTTGAAAAAATCGAATTTAAATGAAACACCACTATATTTTAAAAGTATTTTACACATGTAATACATCAAGCTATTACTCATATAAAATTCAAAAATTCTTATAATACATTGTGTCTCCGTTTTGAAATATTGCTCGCTGAAAAGTTTAAAAAAAAAATTCTTCAACATACAAACTGCCAAACAAGTTCACTAACATATTAATCTTTACAACTCTGACAGATGCTTTGCTGTTCTATTATTGAACACTTAGTGGCACCCCTCCTAACAAGCAGCGACACGCAACTTTCTTTTTATGGATTTACCAACGAATTTGAAATGAGAGAACTAATGCAGCCTTAATCTCCAGAACCGTTCTTACCTTTAGCCCATCGCAGAAAACGTCAACGTTGACTATGTTCATCATCCATCAAAGCTGGTCCAAACTGTCAACTTCTACGTTAACGTACGACAAATGACAAATTAATTGATGTTGTTTGGACCTGTGCATAAATTTAATAACGCAACTAGGTGGAGCAAAGATAGGACGCAGCCGGAAATTGTGTCGCTGTGTGGAATTTGGAACTATTTTCCAAATGCAAATAGTTGAAGTAATTAAGATAGATTGTTGGAGTTGATCATTTTAATTTACTTTAGCCTCAGCTTTACTTTGGAAATCAATTAGAACGCCTTGCGGCAACATATTGCTGTTAAGTATTGCATCTGCACTGTAAAATAAAAATGGAAAAGGCTTCAGAACAAAAATGGTTTAAAACAAACAAAATATTGTAAAAGCTGAGATGTCTATAAAGTAATTTATTAGTTTAACACTGTTGATTTCATGCATGTGTTTATATAAAAAAAGTTATCCTGAGCAAATATATTTTCAGGTCTGAATATTCAAGTTGTAATTTTACTATTGTGCTAACTATTTTATTATAGTAACGGGTTTTCAACGTATTTTCCAACTAACCTCTAAAAGAATCTATTTTATAAATTGTTTGATTGATTTAAGAACCTTATCTTGTGAAGGAAGCATGATAGATGCTATTTAAAAAGACTTGAATTGGAAATCTTGAGTTGTCATTTTAAGTCAGAAGTTGAGACTGTGTGATTTTAAGTGAGCAGTTGAGATTGTGTGATTGTAAGTGAGGAGTTGAGATCGTAATTGTGAAAGAGGAGCTGAGATTATGATTTTAAGTAAGGAGTTGAGATCATATTTGTAAATGAGGAGTTGAGATTATTGTTTTAAGGTATCCGACTACGTTCGGAACCATGATTTTGCAAAAGCGTACAAATGGATAATATTTATGATATTTAGTGTCACTTAGATTACAAAATGTATATAAAATTGTTTTAAGAATAGTATTACAATAAAAAATTACTTAAGTACAATATTTTGACAAAAAATGAACCTAGAATGACCCATTTTCAAAGTATTCTCCTTTTGTAAAAAATGCTTCTATTATAACAATATTTCGCTTGTATATAGCTCAGACCTCTGTACAGAGGTTCAATTAGAATTTTTGAAATATATTACTCAGAAGTCGGTTTATCCATGTTTTACGACAACAGATGGGAGAAATTTTAAGAAAAAAAAGCCGATAATTATTTCAATGGATTGTAACTCTGAAAATAATGTGAATTTTTTTCAAAATTGATAGATGAGTCTCTGTACAGAGGTCTGAGCTATATACAGGCAAAATATTATTATAATAGAAGCATCTTTTACAAAAGGAGAACATTTTGAAAAAAGGGTTTTTCTAAGTTAATTTTTTGCTGAAATATTGTATTTAAACAATTTTTTTGTCAAAATGTCCTTAAAACAATTTTATAAATGTATTCTAATCTAAGTGACACTAAATATCCTGAAAATTGTCCATTTATGTTCTTTTTTAAAATCAGGGTTCTGAACGTAGTCGTGGATACCTTAAGTAAGGATATATTAAATATAAAAGTGAAGTTGATAAAATATTGTAAGACAGGAGGTTGAAATTGTAATTTGCCAAGTGAACATTTATTATTGTTGAAGAATTAGATTAAAATCCGGGGTTTTATACTGGAATGGTAATTTGTTTGGCTGTGATTCAAGATTTCAAGTGCCGCTTAAGTGACTCTATTATTATGATTGGTTAGGGTTCGAGATTCCTCGTGGTTAGTATTTCACTCCTGTTCAGTACTAGCCATTAAGATTATAACCTCTATGTACTAACATTGAGTTGAATAAGATATTGTTGAGTTTTATAATGTTTCGGGCTCATTCATCCTCGAAGTCTTATTCGATTTCTGGTCCGCTTTAACTTGAGTTATTTAAAATAGAAATAAGGTTTAATAATTGACTAAGTGTTGAACACCATTGATTTTTTTAGATATTTTTCAGGACAAAATATATGTTTTAGCTAATATTTTTAGGCCTATTGTGTTTGACCATTTATTTTTGGTATATATTTCACATACCTTTCGAAATTTTCTTAAAACATATTTAGAGAGACAGAAAAAAACAAACAAAAAGACGCATGTGTTAATCGAAATGTATCTTTACCTTCTGTGAACAAGTTTAGATTATTTTTCCGAAAGTTAACGATTTATTTCGTTCAAAAATTGCTCTTTAAATACAATGAAATACGTTTAACGTCAATACGCTTAAGACAAAATATCAGTTACCACGGAATAATATGAAGCTCCGGACAAACTAGTAAGTATTTTTATTTTATTTATTTATTTATTTTTAATTTTTTTTTCTTTTTTTTTTTTTATCTTAACACGAAAAAAATTTCCTTCTGGGAATGAATAAAACACGAAAAACAATAGCTGCGTAGGCAAGATTTAAGAGGGGTGTGAAAGGAAAGAAAAGAGGCTGGCTTGGCTTCGAAATAACCTCGGAATATATATATAACTTGTGACACGAGCGAATTTTGTTTATCTAAGCTACTTACATCCTCCACTGCAACAAACACCCCACAAAACATTTCAGCTCTCATCAGTTGATTTTAGAATTCGGGGAAGAGTACTTCGCAGAGCGAGTAAAAATCAGTAAGTTTGTGTGGTTCACTTTTTTTTTGGATGAATTTTTTACGAGCAAAATGGCAAAGAGCCCTGGTGGAAACCAAACTGCTTTTTTGCTTAAAATAAAAATGAAGCTTCTTAAGGCTGTTGATCAAAAACAGAAGACAAATACGGAAATCTGTAAAAATTTTGTAGTAATTTCCATTAATTCCTGTGAATGTTTTTGTTTCATTGATTTTTATTAAATACTTTTATATATACACATATATGTAAATAAATTGTACTCTAATAAACTTAATTTTGTTGAGAGTATGTTTTTTTTTCTATATTTTTAACGCGAAAAAATATTTCAGTTCCTTGCATTTTGTGTTAAGCGATATTTTCACTGTATATCTTTCAATGTGAGCCTTTATTAGTAGCTGTATTTTCAAAGTATTACAGTTCATGTATTAAATACAAGATTAAAAGTTTAAATTAATTCTTATGGTTTTTTAAAAAATTATTTTAAAAAAACTATATTTTGTATTTTAGTTTAATAAGTCTGTAAAACAGAATTATTTACATATTCATTCTATGTGAATTTTTAACGCTAAATCTTCTATTCCTTTAAGGTATCCAATTACACTAAAATCATGAATTTTTAAAAAAAAAAATTGTCAAATATTTTTATTATTTTATTTTATAGGCCATCTTATTAGCTTGATAAAAAAAACAAATATTTATTTTCCATTCCCTAGAACAAAACTGCAAGTGTTTTATTAAAAGCAGATGCCATATAACTTTACGTAACATATCAAACTTTAAAATGCTTACTTAAAATGTGTTTTTTTTCAAAAAATCAAAACGGGGACAGTGATTGCTCAAAAAGTTTTTAAAATAATTTGTTGAATTTTTTGGTGTATGCTCTGTATAGTTGTAGAAGTAATTTAACCTTCAAATTTATCAATCACTGCTTTATTGCAAATTTTAAGTTCTTTATGTGAATATAATCACTGTTTTTTTTTTCAAGGAATTTCATATAATAACTAAGATAAAGTGCTGTAGTTTTAGTAAAAATAAAAATATCTCTTATCCTGATGGTCATTTCAAAAAAATAGCAAAGTAATACATCAAAATTGAAAAATTGAGAATTTGTTCATTTACTATTTCTACAGAGTGGGGCCCCGTTTATGTAATTTTTGTCAATTTCTACCCATTTCTTCCCATCTTAGTAGTAATAATTTATTTTTGCTTTGTTAATTTTAGCCTTTTTTTCTCAAAATGTACTAAATAAATCTATTATTTACAAAAAAAAATCTCCATGTTTCAATTTTTTTAAAGCAGTCACAATAGTCGGATACCTTAGATACAGCTAAGCTATAAACAATATTGCCTTTAATGCAAAAATTATTTTTTTTCTGGAATTGAATTGCCAGCATTATAATCACATGTATAGAGGCGTCCGTGTAACACGGTACTTGTAAGACATGGTTTCGATATTACATGGAACAAAATTTGTTATTAATATTACACGGTTTTGATATAACAATTTAAAAAACTGAAGAAGCTTTACAAGGAGGAACAGCTTTAGATAAAAAAAAAATAGAAAAAGTTTTTGTTTTAAATGATCCTTCATAGCAATATTAATCGAAAAACTTAAAAAAGAATTGTACATTTAATGGATTATTTATAGAGAAATTCTGAAAGAATGGACACAATTCATGAAGTCACATGGTAAAAACAAACACGTGTTTTCCAATGAATTCAAAACAAACATTAAACTAATGGGCTCAATTCATGTAACGTCATAGTCGCATGATAGTGAAAGCCACGGGATTCTAGCAAATCAATTCAAAAACTCATGCTACGTCATTGTTACACAATAAAAAACTATCTAGGGGTTCCAGCTAATTAGTTCACGTGCTCCGGTGTTGCCGAGTTTTTCTTAAAATATATAGTTTTATAAATAGAACAACAAGTACAACTAATTTAATGTTTGTTTTAAATTCAATGGAGAACACGTGTTTGTCTTTATTATGTGATGTCATGAATTGAGCCTATTGTACTTGTGGTTCTATTTGTAAAACTCAGATAAAATTTCAAATTTCATATTTTGGGTAAATTAAAAAAAAATCATATTTTATGTTTATACTTTTAAAAAAAATGCCTTTTGTATAGCTAGCCTTTGCTTCCGCAAAGGGCAAAACTTGGCAACAACGAAGCACGTGGAATGATTAGCTGGAAACGCTAAATAGTTTTTATCGTGTGACTATGACGTCGTATGAGTTTTTGAATTGATTGGCTAGAATCACGTGGCTTTCACTATCATGTGACTATGACGTCACATGGATTAAGCCAAGATCGAAACAAAACAGGTGTTTGGAGAACTTTTGCAATGATAGAGAAATAACTAGTGAAGAGGAGTTTCAACCAACTTTGAGAAAAAATAGTAGATTAGCTGTAATTTCTGATGAGAGTGGTGAAAAAAATTAACTTTGTGATCCCAATAAGCTGTTTCTATTTTTTTTATTATAATTATTATTTTTAAATATATATATATATATATCTTCTGTAGTATTTTTAATTTTTGTAATTCATATTTTTGTTTTTGATTAAAAACTTGAAGTTAACTTACTTTTTCAAGTGTATGTTTTGTTCTATGTTTTTCAGTTATCATGAAATTTTTTACGAACTGAAGAGATTTGATTTAGATATAACACGGTAAACATTGCCTTGATTTACATTATTTGAAAGTTTCGTACAACACGGGTTTGATACAACTCGAAAAACGATTTCGATTCGGGGAAAATTGATAGAGAATTTCCAACTTGAACAGAGTACATCAAAGAAAGTATCTGCGAATTTATGTGTGGCTATCATACGTTATCGAGATATTTCTGTATAGATAATTATAAACGTTTTCTTAACTTATTTTGTAATTACATGAACTTTAAAACTCTTTCTTTTGATAGTAAAGAATTTATTGAAATATAAAATTGAATACTTAAAATATATTTATAAGCAAAACTCTTTTGTTTTAAATTTCCGGTTCTTATGTATTTTCGCAAACTGTTGTCGATGTACATTTATCAGTCGAGAATGTGATTCAGTTTAGGTGAGTTAGTGGTAAATATGAGACAAATATTAATTCAGAATATAATCCAAATCACTTTAATTACAGCACATTATCTAACTAAAATTTTATTTTGCCAGAAAAACGTTTTGCATCAACAAAGAAATAAATTACAAAATAAATCGTCTTCTAAAAATAATGTTTGGCAAATAAAAAGTGTATTATTAATATATTAATTGATACAAAACATATTATTTAATTAATAAATAATTAATTAATAAATGATCAAGTTAATTGATAAACAAATTATAATTTAGTTTATTTTAATTATATTTTTAAATGTGCAAAAAATGTCTTCCATTTTAAATTAAATCAGTTGCCAAGAAGAAATGAAAAGAGTTAAATTTCCTCTACAGTGACATTACATTAAAAAAAGGACATGGTTGCCAATTCAGCAAGTACGACACATAAGAAATTCGCGATTGCCAACTTGGAGACTTATTAAAAGAAATGGCGATTGTTGCAACAATACGAAAGTACCAAATTTCTTTACGCTCTCTGTCGAAGAATTAATCTTAATTAACTCAAATTGAGATTTTATTTTCGCTAAGAAAGGAAATGTGTTTGAGATTATATCTGATATTTAATAAAATGTGTGTTTTTTTTTCTTTCAAAGGGCCCTTATCAAACAGATCACTCCACTGTCCATCACTCCAATGGCCTCGAATCCTCCAGCCTGAGCTTGAAATTCGTAGTTAGAGAGCATCATTTCAGAGGAGGCAACATGAAACTGAAGTGCACCGCCACCATATCCAGAGTATATACCATGAGTAACGAAGAACTTGTCTTTCGACAGCAAAATTCAGGATTGCATATTATGGAAAATATGAGCCGTGGTATGTTTTGAATGAATATTAATTTATTACTTATTTATATATAGAAATATATGTTTATATATTATTTTATCATATATATAATCAAACTAAATTTAATTTAGTGCATTAAAAGCGGTTGTTTCCAGAAGATTTAAATTTCTTTTTGTGCCTGTAATCGAGGTCGATGCCAAATGTATGCATTGCATTGATTCCTTTCTTCCTATATTTGTTTTTGAGAAAAATATTCATAGCAAGAAATCTTGAAATGAAAAATTCGGTAAAATTCATAATTAGTTCACATCTTTTGGGGTGGATAAAAAAGTGACGCCAAATTACACTAAAACTTGTTTTTATGTGTTGGATTTAAATCAGAAAGACTCAATTTTTTTTTTTTTTTTGCCGGGTGCCGGGTTGAAAACATATGAGAGCTATTTCACGCGGGCCGCAACAAAAAAATTAATGGAGGAGGGGGGTGTGGGGCAGAGAAATGCTTTAAGACAAAGGTAACGACAATTTAAAATGTGGAAATCGATCAAAATATTAAAACTCCGATTTTGCTTTTTTTAATTATTATTTTTTTATTTTTACCATTAAATTGTTCTAAATTGGAAGCACTTAAGAACCTTTTTTCACAATATCTGCATCTCTCAGTGAACGGTTTCATATGATTGCCAATAACATAACATATTCCATAGGGTACTTTTGTTACCGCAGTGATATTATCACTGACAAAACGCTTTTTTGCTGTTGTACATATAATTCAAGAAAGCCTATTTATCATCTCTTGAAAGCTATCTTCGAGAAAAGTGTAATTGAATGTATGTGATTCCTGTTAATTGGTATTTTTTAAGTACAACAATTTCGCGACAAATCAAACAATTACTGAACCACACTTGTTTTTCACAACAAAATAGTCAACTTCCTAATCGTCTTGAAACAATCAATTTTCTTCCAATATTTTCCAATTGCAAGATATGAAAGATTAAAATTAGCTCCACTCATAAAATGGTCGCTGTTGTCTTTTTTGAGTAATCAGAAGGGGAAAAATATCAATTCGCTTCTATACGACATCGACAGAAAAATGGAAAATTGATATATTTGATTTTTTTAACAAAAAATTTCTCTCCAAATTTCCATAAATAAATGAATTTCTCAGAGCAATAGATTTAGCAATTTCTCAGTTCAACCAGAAGAATTTGAGCAAAACAGTTAAATCTGTTAAAATGATAAGAACGATGTATATATATATATATATATAAATATTTCAGAAAAATTTAAAAGGTTTAAAAACAACAGCAATTTTTTTTATCACAATTATTCCCATAATTAATTCTTCTACATGTTTCTATTAGTTTTAATTAGTACGATTTAAGTTTGGAATATGTTATTAGAAAGGAAAATACTACAAATATACTAAAAAGAGAGATTTTGTAATACATAAATCCGTTACATTAAGACACGTTCCATAAATCCTGATTTTCTTTGGGCATGTGGAAGTGAGTAGTATCATTTTGGCACTGCAGTATACTTGATAAAATATGGAACAAATTCTATATTAGAAAAAAAGTATTGACTGAAAATGGAAATGAGTAGAGAACGAAATGTGAAAAGAGAGAGAAATGAGTTGTATAAAATATTCTACTTTCAGTAAGGATACTGAAGACAGAATAAAATTTTAATGCTGAAACCTTTTTGCCTGGAATGGCGTTCCGATCTGGGTTCTTACTATCGCACTTCTCGAAAATATCCTTCAAATAGCGAAACAGACAATATTTTGCTTATTTACATCTGCAATATTACTAAAAATGCAATAAATTTAATACATACGAAAGAGAGTATCCCAGATTTCAAAGGCTGCAAATATGGAAATAAAAAAGTTAGAACCTGTTTTAAGTAAATTGAATTAAAAGTAACACTCTAATGTTTACACCATTGTAAATTTTCATTGGCCCACCTCTGGAAAAACAATCTATATCCATTTCCAATAAGAGTGGTATACATGCTGTACTTTTGTTACAATTTGGATAATTGCAGTTATTAGCGGTTTCATTTCATCTATATTCACCGGAAGTAGTGTATCTTGATATTTCATATAATCTCAAAGATGAAAATGCAGGTAGGTAAATTATAGTTTCCTGAGGACAATAGTTTCCTAATAGAGTTTACTATTTCCTAGTAGGTCTATTTTTGTCACGAGTTTATTTTTTTAAGGGGCTGCATATTACCAACTAATTCC
Source organism: Trichonephila inaurata madagascariensis (assembly GCA_019973955.1). Lineage (NCBI taxonomy): Eukaryota > Metazoa > Arthropoda > Arachnida > Araneae > Nephilidae > Trichonephila > Trichonephila inaurata. Next base: position 21,265 of record BMAV01004025.1, read on the forward strand.
TTGCAGGCGGCAAGTCCCCAAAAGTGAGAGTCATTTCATTGGTGTCCGCATCGAGTGGTGGCTCTCGCAACAAAATTTGAATGATTGAATTAATCCAAGATGTCGTTGGATGCTGGATATTTAAAAAAACTCAGTGGCGAAACAACCCGTGAGGGCAAGGGCCTACCGTACCTATCCCAGTATACGTGACAATTGAACGCTGGTCCCGATCAGGTGGTCAGTCTGAAGCGAGACCCCCATTGATAAGCCCCGAAGCAAGTTTGGTACAGGGACGCAGTAGGGACGAAATGCTTATTTGATCTCGTCCAGTCTAGGAATAGAACCTGGACCTGTAGTGTGGAAGCGCGATACACTACCACTCGACCATTGGGACTTGCTGGATATTTGCCGTGATTTAGTTTTGCCGAGAATACCACAGCCAAATTGATACTCAAGGTATCTTTTACATGCCACTTAATCATATGACATGCGTGCCTACGATTTTCGCATCAAGATAATCTATCGACTCCAGCTGGTGTCGAGTGAGTGAGTGAATATTAACGGCGCACTATTCAGCTACACGAGGGTTTTTGGTGACGGACCTTGTAATTTTGGACCTTGGTCAAGTGACGAGGACGACACCTGAGCGGGTACCCGATTTCCTAACTACCACACCACACCAACCGTAGGCTGTTCGAGCTCTCGAAAGATTTAAAGTGCATCCTACCCCTACACGACGAGTCTTTAGTATTACCGGGCTCTTACTCATGGCATGCCTGCCATGATCCAATACCTTGACCAGTGGGCTACCACAGCCCTTCCAGCCGATGCCGAACTCTATTATTACTGGTATTACTTGGATATGCTACTGGTTTGGTTATTTTTGTAGTTAGAAAAAGTTGGAAATTTCTTTTCCTCATGAAATGAAACATCACCATATTGCCACTTATTTGTACATAAATAACATAAATGATAAATTGCCACAGTGGTGGATTCAAGGATTCAATCGTAGAGCAGATGATGATTTCTCTTATTCAGGAGTCTTCTTGATAAATCTGATTTATCTCCCATAAATTAATTTTAGCTTTAAGGCTGAATAAAAGATAAAGGGTTTCCTACATCACTTTCGGAAAACAACTACGAACTGAAAACTCAAAAACTTGAGATAAACGTCACTATGACACCTAACATGCCGAAAATCTGGGAGGACAAGTTCTCTTACCAATTGGGTATCGTGTGTGCTTTTGATGGAGATCACACTGATAATTTCATATTTCTTCATAGTTTTATGAACTTAAAAATATTATTTTTAATTTGATTTATAAATCTTTCAAAGCTGTTATATTCTTTCGTAACCACAATGCATATTAAATTTATGAGCTTATATTAAACTTTGATATTATATTATGTATTATATAATATAAAATTCATGAAATTTGAATTGTTTATTATGCATACTATTTAATTGCAATTTGTTTTTAATCTTATTATTAACTCTATCTCTTTTATTTCTTTATTTTTTTAAAAAAAGAATAATAGTGTATTTTTGCAGAGAATCTGTTTAAATTTTACTGTTCCTTTATTGTTACCTTTAGGGATCTTTAGATATGAGTAAAGTGTTAAGAAATACTTAGAAATCCCTATATTTATACGAGTATTAGTTAACGAAAAATAGTGTAGAGATCTTGTTCTGGAAAGAAAAAAAACTCTGAAAATGAAAATAAATTAGGAGGGACTTTTTTGCCATCCAAGTTTATTTCGTATTTGTGTAGAAAATAGTTAATCTTGTATGTAGTTAGTTAATTAGAAGTTGGAATCATTAGTTAGTCAAATTTCATTTAACGTCTTACAAGAACTAAATTATTATTTTAAATCAAATTTTTTAAAGTAACTTTGCAAAAAATAAAATATTCCCATGGGAATGGGAAAAAGTAAGGAAATTCTAATTATTATTGAGTTAATGAAGTATTCCACGAAAAACTTAAGTTTTCTAAAGTTTCATATTTGAAAGAAAATTTTCTGTTTTGTTTTTCGGAAAATTGGCTTAGATATAATTATTCTTTTTTTTGATAAATTAATATAAGATTTAGTTGAAAAGTATTTTTAAATCTTTTTTTTAACTGTAAAATATTTTTAAAATTATTTCAAGTACCAAGAAAAATTTTATTTTTTAGTGCTGGATTAAGTATGAGAATTTCTTGTCTATCACGTTTTGTAACAAAGTATCTTGAATATGTAAGATAAATTATTAAAAATCAAGAATTTGTAATTTAAAATTGCATTCCATCTGATGTATTGAAAGATAAAAATAAGTGCTTTTGTGAATAAAGAGAACAAAAAGAAATTCTTTATTATTTGCTTTCGGAATCTATTTTTCCGATAGATATAGGACAAACAATATTCAAAAGATTTCTCCCTTTTTTTATTTGAAATTTTTAACCTTCTTATAAATCGAACTGCCCCTTATATACAATAATTGTTCAGTTTTAAAAATAAGTTTTTAATGTTGGTTTCCATCTGGTTGCATCATCATAATGTTGGTTTCTAATTTTAATATTGTATGATTAATGTTATAAATAAAAGACAGAATATTTTCTTTCTTTAAATTACTGATATAATCTTGAAACTATATAGCTTAAAAATTTTTTTTTATATTCATTCTGTTTATCATTTCAAAAGTAGAAGGAAAACATATTTCTTAGCAAGACAGTTTAAAACTAACGCAAATCTTTCGTGAAGAGTTTCACAATTTAACAATACTAAACAATATATGCACCTAAAATTTTTACCATATCTTCAATTAAAACACTCCAATTAGTTTCCCCCCCCCTTTTTTTTAAACATAAACAATTAGTAACTTTTACAGAAAAAAAATATGAACTGTTACAAACTTGCGAGTTAAAAAATATTTCAGTACATAGTACATTATTAATACAAGCATAAAATAATATATAATATTTGTAATATATTATTTTAATAGTAGTTTTTAGTAGTAATAAAAAGTGGTAATAGTTAATAAGATAAATAAAAGGTAGAATAAATCTTTGATTTTTTTTTAGTTTTAAAGCGCTAATAAAAAAATAGAAGTATTTGCTTTTGAAATGATTGACGTGGCTTTTCTTTTGTCATAAAAACACAGAATTACTTAGATTTTTTGCAGTTTGTACATAATAACAACTAAAAATATTACAAATCATATCTTTAGCCACACGAGAGAAATTAGTCAGACGCAAATATTTTTGTAAAACAAAAGATGCTCAAAGAGATACATGTTACAATACTCTCTCAACTTAAGTACCAGAAAAAAAGGATGCTGCAATTATTCCTCTTATCTAGCATGATTTCCTGATTTTTTTTACTACCTTTCTTGTGCGTTTCGAGGAGCGTTGAAGGTCATTGGATGCGCTATAAATTGAATCATAGCCACCACTTCTTGTTCGGAAATTTCATTAGCACTTGCAGCGGTGCGAATCATTCTCTTCAGCGCTGCAGCAGCACCAAAAAAAAAAGAACAGAAAGAAAGATTCTGGTAAGAAAAAGGACATGGCTTACGCTCACGTTTCCTTCCTAAAAGTCTGCAGAACGCTTCAGAACACACCCCTGCGAACTTCAGTTTTCTTCCGCTCATAGAATACGACGACGAAATAAAGTAAAGAAAAGAGCGCCAACAAAGGGAACAGTTTCTTGTGTAAGTATACCACGTAACGGTGGTTAAATCTGGTCGTTGGAAATTCCTGCAGAGGTGGTCTGTTCATTGCCCAACACTGATTAGGGTCATTAATGGAGGGAAGAAGGACTAAGTCCATGAAATGAGAATTTTATTACCCAAGTCCCATCAATCGCTATGTCATGAAAAAAGTAGTAAAGCGTCCTAGCAGTAAATGAAAGAATTGCTACATGACTTGTGGAGGTGTGCGAAGTGTTGTGCAATGTCATTACCTCCCTACTTAAGTGCTTGAAATGTTCAGGTTTTCAAATGGTTGGGTTCTCGTTAGTACGGTGTAAATGAAATCCATATTTATTCGTTATTTTTGGGGGCATGTACGCCAAATGGATGTGTTGAACCAGACAATCAATATCACTCTTCTTTAGGGTACTTTATCTTCTATTAGGTAACAAAAATATCATTTTAGTTTTAAGAAACTGAACGATATTTTAATGGGCTTAATTCATGACGGTGACATGATAAAGAAAACACGTGTTCTCCATTGAATTTAGAGCACGCATTAAACTAATTCCACTTGTTGCTCTATTTGCAACATTTAGATACATTTTCAAATTCATAATTGGATAAAAATGTTTACATGTAAAAAAAAAAATCTTTACAGAAGATATTTTAAAATTTGAAAAATATCTTATTTTATGCTTATACTTTTAAATAAAATGCATTTTGTATACATATGTACTTTTTAAGAGAAAGTTTCTGCAAAGAACAAAAGTTGGAAACAACGAAACGTGTAAACTGATTAGCGGGAAACACAAAATAGCTTTTATCGTGTGACTATTAGGTCACATGAGTTTTTGAACTCATTGGAAAGAATTACGTTGTTGTCATTATCATATGTCTATGACGTCACGTGAGTTTTTGAACTCATTGGCTGGAATCAAGTGTCATCATTATCATGCGACTATGACCTCACATGAATTTAAGCCCATTTCTTTCCATACGTAAATGTTAAAATACACTCACTAGGATCACATGCGCAACCGAAAATTAAAAACATGTTGGAACTCAAAATTGAAAGCTGTTTTGCTTGCAAACTGGAAGTAAAACTGTCATTATATTACTGAAATTACTTTCCTGATACCAAGTGTTTTAGTGCATGTTAATGTATACCATATTTTGCTTTCAAATAAGAACAAATATATTATCCATAGTTAAAAAGAGCATAATTAATGAAGACTTTTCTGAAGGTTTAAGGCGAATGTTCAATGCGAAGTCAAATTTCACGATTGGATTGAATTCTTTTTTTAAAGAATTGACTCAACAATATTACAATCGAGAAAAATAGTATGTATTATACTTCTCAAATCGGAACTATAGAAAGGGAAATGGAATTTAAGAGACATTCCATCCTAATATCCTAAGAAAGTTTCTGAATTTCAATGAGTTAAGTAAATTGCAACTATTTTTTTTTCTTTGCTACTGAATTAAAATAATTTTGAAAGAGTGAACCGAAAATAGCATTCCTTGTCTTTTAAATGTTGTTTAAGTAAAATTAACTTTTACTGTTCGACAGTTATTTTACTCATAACCTTTTTGATAAATTTATTTT